>NW_019104901.1:12649-71787 GCF_001995035.1 Momordica charantia | reverse complement strand
TTTTCACTTGACTTATGTCTAAGCAAGTTCAAAGTCCTAAGACATTCCCTAATATGTCTATTATGAGAGATATCTTAGTTTTAGGATGGAAATAGTCGCAACCTCGGGTTAAGGTYCTATGTCTAGGCTACTTAAGCGGAACCCTTATGTCTAAGGCGCTCCTCTCCTCGGTTTAACCACTCAACAATGCAAATAAGCAACCTTTTCAGTATTGACTTGTTAAGACTTACAGTGGCCTTCTCTAAATCATAACTTTTTGGGAAAACATGTTGAGCAATGAATGGAAAGCAAAAACACTACTTCTTAGYAAYCCTTTTTAGAAATAAAAGGCTAACTATCCATAACCGGGCTAGAGACGGGAATTTAGAAAGACATATTGAAGAAAATACAGCAAGTAAAATGGTTGAAATTGGAATGMATGTGTGAACAACAAAAGTTAACTAACGGAGAGTTTTTATCGGGATTGAGAGCTTCGCCCTTCTCTTTCAAGCAAGGGGGAGTGTCACGTGCTCTTTCCTCCAAAAACACAACTCTCTTAACTAAAAATAAAGTAAAGGCAAATGGAAGATAAGCAAAGTGTTGGATTTTTATATACTTGAATAAGTAGAAAATAACTAAGTACAAATGGAAACAAAACAAAGCTCAATAAAGGAATGTAAAGTGCTCGGGATTTAAAAACCAAAAGCAACTAATGAAAGCAACTCAAAAGTACTTAGAAAGCAACAAAGAAACACTAAAAATGATCAAGAGAAGGAAGCAAGGCTTGATGCATTTGGTGGAGAAGCTGCTGGAATTTATAGCTGTGCAGAATTGGTTAGGTAGGTCCTAAAACGATGGTGAATCACCTATTTCCAACTCTTTTGACTGACCAAATCGTGCTCAAACTCATAGTGGAACACTTCTTCTACACGTATGCATCGGTTGGAACTACCAAAACGCATTGGAAGACGCGTTTCATTAAGGGCAAAGTTGGAAGAAAAACTGTTTTTCTGCAGGCTTCCCAGGCGCCTGACGCCTCCCATGATGTTTTTTCGTCTTTTTGCTTCTTTTGATTAATTTCCACTCCCAAATGGTCCTAAAATGTCATAAATATAATATAAGCCAACCACAAACCATCATATATGAATTTTGCATGAATTGGAACTCAAACAACCGAGAAAAAGTCCGAAACAAAGTTAAAACATAGTAAAAACAGCATCTAAAACCTTCNATCATATATGAATTTTGCATGAATTGGAACTCAAACAACCGAGAAAAAGTCCGAAACAAAGTTAAAACATAGTAAAAACAGCATCTAAAACCTTCTTTTTACGCATGTAAACAAGCRTAATCAGCCACTCTCACCCATACAGATTGAAGGACGAGCCCTCACGGGCAGGAGTCCATAACTCACTTACGATTGAGAATGAGTTGCCTGGTCATCCTAAGAAATARCAACCTATTAGTTAAAGGTGTTACATCTAAAGATTGCCTATTTCGTGGTCTAGTCTTATACAAACTCATTGTATAGGATACCCCCACTCGCATATCTCCACACGAACGACCTGGATCGAGTCGTCTGTAACCTTTACAGAGTGGGCCGTATCCATAGTGTTGCCAGGATAAGGTACMCAGCCTTATCCATATACTATAGACCCTTTAGGTTATTCACGGGACATTATCCATTCATATATCAGGGGTATATCAAATATATACCCCGTATATCAACTATATACCCAGTATATATTATGTCCCGATTACATTCAAATAACCTTGGATGTTTAGTTTATTGGATTTGGACAATGCAATGCTATGTTTCAACAACAAATTTATTGAATAAAACTTTATTGAATATACATTTATTTTTACATAATACAAACTACAAGTTTAGGGCAACACACCCAACAAAGGGAAATAAAGGGGAAGAAATTAACTTACTTTTGAAGACATTTTCTTCAAGATTCCCCAATAATCAATCCATTTCACCACCACCGATCTTCTCGGCTATTTTCTGGGTACGAGAATCTGCTTGTGGAAGCAACGAACTTGAAAAAATGGGTTAGAGAGAGCTTGAGAAGAGAAAATTGTTGGAGAGGTTTTCCCTTCTTCTATTATGTTTTATGTAGAATGTTTATGCAAAAAACAATATGACATGGGGAGTTACCCCACGTCATAGCAAACCACCCACTCACCTTAAATTAAGCAGAGTAATGATTAATATTAATATTAATTGATATTAATAATTAATAATTAACATATATGAAAATTAATTAATYTTATTAATTAATCAATTATTAATCTAATTAAYAATTAATTAATTAATTATATATATATTAATTGAATAAAAATTTAACACTTAATTATTTATTCCCAAAATAGAATCATATTCTAAAGCAATTATCATGTATAACTTATAGTTGTAATGTATGTCTTATACACATTATTTTTAACCTATAGTTTTAATATCAATCCTATTCATATTGATTTTTATTTGAATCTTATTAAAAAAATTTATCACATGGTATATAGTTTCAATGTGGAATTAACCATATATTATAATTTACCATTATACATATAATCCCTTGAGCAATTTGAACATATAAAAATTTTCCAAGAAACTTGATCCTCATTTTACCTGTTGTCAGCTAGCAAGGGGACATAATAGACCTACAGATCAGAAGCGTCAATTATACGAGACTAATCAGTCAAACTCATTAACCGAGTTAATCAACATTCGTTAACTACGGGACACTCCACTAATGGAAAACGAACCTTAACACCATATTTGTGGTAGATTATCTCAACTTCATCTTAATTAACGAGTGTCCTCAGGCTCCCATGCCTAATGCAGTCCGATCGAATCGGGATACCTATGACAGATGGATCAGGGCCGATGACAAGGCGGTCTACATCTTGGCAAGCATATATGATGTGCTAGCCAAGAAGCATGAGAGTATGGTCACCGCAAGGGAGATCATCGCTAATTGCGGGACATCTTTGGACAACTGTCCATTCAAGCTCGGCACGATGCTCTCAAGTTCATTTAATTCCCATATGAAAGAGGAAACATCAGTGCAAGAACATGTTCTCAGTCTGATGGTCCACTTTAATGTGGCTGAAGTGAATGGGGCCGTCATAGACGAAGGGAGCCAGGTCAGCTTTATCTTGGAATCTCTTCCAAAGAGTTTCCTACGATCCCGCAGCAATGCTGTGATGAACAAGATAGAGTACAACCTTACCACGCTCTTGAATGAGTTGTAGATCTTTCAGTTTCTAATGAAAACTATGGGACAGGAGGGGGAGGCAAATGTGGCCATCTCAGGTTCGACCTCAGGAACCAAATCTATGCATTTTTYTTTTGGAAGTAAGACTCTCAAGAAGAAGAAGAAGAACAGTGGTAAGGGGGTTAAAGCTGACCCTACTGCTGCTGCAAAGAAAGGTAAAGCCAAAGTTGCACACAAAGGAAAATTTTTCTACAATAAYGTGGATGGGCACTAGAAAAGAAACTGCCTGAAATACTTGGCTGAGAAAAAGAAAGCCAAAGAAGGTAAATATGATTTACTTGTTCTTGAAACTTGCTTAGTAGAGAATGATGATTTTGCCTGGATACTGGATTCAGGGGCCACTAACCATGTTTCCTTTTATTTTCAGGAAATTAATTCCTGGAGGTAGCTTGATGTTGGGGAGATGTCGTCTCAACAATCGTAGTGGGAGACCTAAATTTGTTTTTAGACAAGAATACATATATATTATTTGATAATGTGTATGTAGTTCCCAAAATAAAGAGGAACTTAATTTCAATTTCTTGTCTACTGGAACAATGTTATGTTATTTCCTTTCCATTATGCGAAGTGTTCATTTCATGAAATGATGTTAATATTTGTTATGCAAAACTCGAAAACAACTTATATGCATTGGGTGTGTTGCCCTAAACTCGAAAGTTGTAATTATGGAAAAACAAATTTATATTCAATAAAGTTGTTGTTTAATATTCAATAAATTTTTTGTCGACTTTATAGCATAGCATTGTCTAAATCAAGTAAACTAAATATCCAAGGTTATTATCATGTAACCGGGACAGTATATATACTAGGTATATATTTGATATACTCTCGATATACAAGTGGATAATGTCCCGGAAATAACCTAGAAGGTCTATAGTATATGGATAAGGCTGGGTCCCTTATCCTAGCAACATTACGGATAAGGCCAGCTATGTAAATGTTACAGACGACCCGATCCAGGTTGTTCATGTGGAGACATGCGAGTGGGGGTATCCTTTACAATGAGTTTGTATAAGATCGAACCACGAAATAGCCAATCTTTAGATGTAACGCCGTTAACTAACAGCTTGCTATTTCATTGGATGACCAGGCAATTCATTATCAATCCTRAGTGAGTTATGGACTCCAGCCTATAAGGGCTCGTCTTTTGATATGTATGGGTGAAAGTGGCCCGAGTCGTCGMCTCAACATTCCTACTATTTTGGGGACGAGAACGAGTGCAGAGCTGGGGACATAACGACACAAGATGGAATTCACTCCTCCCCGACTTTAAGAGAGTAGATGAGTGTTCTTTTAAATGTTGATTCCGGGACTTGAACAATGGGCCCCACCCTATCACTGGCCAGAGAGGGACTTCTGATTCTTGGTCGGACCATACCCGATTTGTTCATTAGAGGCGCAGTGGTATTTAAGGAGTAAGATGTAACTCAGAGGTAAAATTGTAATTTGACCAGCTTGAGTTACGAGCATTCGTGAAGGATTGACTTGCCATTAATGGTTGTACATCCGTCGACATGAAATTATTCTGTAGTGAGAAGAGTGCAGTTGTAGGTCTTTAGTGGAGTGACTCCTAGTTAACGAATGTTTATTAACTCGGTTAATGAGTTTGACCGATTAATCTCGTATTGTTGGAGCTTCTAATCTGTAGGTCCATCAGGTCCCCTTGCTAGCTTAGAACGGGTAAAAACGAGGATCAAGAATTATGAAATAATTTGAAATGTTCTAATTAGATACAGCGAATGTATATATATGTATATTGATACATTATAATATATAGTTAGTTCTAAATTAAAACTATATATTATGAGAGAAATTATTTGAATGAGATTCAAATAAAATCAATATGAATAAGATTCATATTAAAACTAYAGGTTAAAAATAATGTGCATACGATGTACATTATGACTATAGGTTATACGAGAAAAATACATTAGAAATGATTCTATTTTTGAAATAAATAATTAATTGTTAATTATTTATTTATTTGATCAATATATATATATATATAATTAATTGTTTATTAGATTAATAATTAATAAATATTAATTAATTAACAAGACTAAATTAATTATTATATAAATTATTAATTATTAATATTAATGTAATTAATACTAATTTGATAATTAATATTAATATTAACACCCATTTGCTTAATTGCATAGGAGTGGGAGGATGGTTATGACGTGGTGAGTTACCCCACGTCATCTTTGTTTTTTCTACAGAATAGTTTTACAAAAAACAGGACTGATGAACTTCCGTCCACGATTTCTCTCTTGGAAAAAACGCTATCAAAATCCCTTTAGGCTTCCAATTCGTTGCTCCCAGAAGCAAAGATTCTCGTTCCCAGATGATAGCAGGAATGCCGGTGGTGGTGTTCGTTGTTGATTTAACAGGAGAAAAGTTCTTCAAATATAAAGGAAAAACTTTCCCCTGTATTTTTCCTCTTTTCCATATGTGGGTTTGGTTTCTCAAAATTCAAGAACAAGATCGTCGTTTCCACTGCAGCATTTACGTCCCTTCAATATGTGTTAAGACGAACCATAACTACAACAATTTTAAATACAATGTTGTTTAAAAATGCTAAAACTCAACACAAAAGGCAAATAACTTCTCCAAAAGAAAATACCTATCTTTGCCACTTAAGATTAAGTCACATAAATCTCAATAGAATTGGGAGAATGGTTAGGAGTGGACTTCCAAGCGAGTTAGAAGATGACTCCTTACCTCCATGTGAATCTTGTTTTGAAGATAAGATGAATAAAAGACCTTTTATTRGGAAAGGTTATAGAGCCAAAAAACCCTTGGAGCTRGCACATTCAGACCTTTGTGATCTGATGAATGTTAAAGCAAGGTGAGGGTATGAGTATTTCATCTCTTTCATAAATGATTATTCAAGGTATGGATATCACTACCTAATTCAACATAAGTCTGAAGCCCATTAAAAGTTTAAGGAGTACAAGACTGAAATTGATAACCAATTAGATAAGACGATAAAGACACTTTGATCTGATCAGGGTGGAGAGTATATGGAGTTGCGATTCTAAGACTATATGAGAGAACATGAAATTATATCCCAACTCTCAACACTTGGTACACCTCAACAAAATAGTGTACAAAAAAAGAGAAATAGAACCCTGTTAGACATGGTTCAATCTATGACAAGCTATGCTTAATTGCCTGCCTCGTTATGTGATTATGTAGTAGAGACCGCAGTATTCATTTTGAACACAGTTCCATCAAAAAGTGTTTATGAAACACCTTTTGAACTATGAATAGGACATAAATCTAGTTTACATCGCTTCAGGATTTGGGGATGTCCAGCACATGTGTTAGTGACAAATCCGAAGAAACTGTAATCTCGTTCAAAAGTGTGTCTATTCGTAGGTTACCCCAAGGAAACGAAAGGTCGACTTTTCTTYGATCCACAAGAAAACAAAGTGTTTGTATCGACAAACGCTAGATTCTTGGAAGCTACACATACATCAACAAGAGTTGTTTATAAAGTTAGCACTTCAACAAAAGTTGTTGATGGCTCTAGTACTTAACGTCAGTCACATCCATCTGAAGAGTTGAGAGTGCTTCGACGTAGTAGGAGGATTGTGTCACAACCTGATCGCTACATGGGTTTAATAGAAACCCAGGTCGTCATACCTTATGATGGTGTTGAGGATCCATTGACTTACAAAAAGGCAATGGAAGAAGTTGATAAGGACAAATGCGTCAAAGTTATGGACTTTGAAATGGATTCTATGTACTTCAATTCCGTCTGGGACCTTATAGATCAACCTTATGGGGTCAAACCTATAGGTTGTAAGTGGATCAACAAGAGAACACGAGGCATCGAAGGAAAGGTACAAACCTTTAAGGCTTGACTCGTGGCAAAGGGTTACACCCAAATGAAAAGGGTTGATTATGAGGAAACCTTCTCCCCGGTTGCCATGCTAAAGTCTATAATAATACTCTTGTCCATTGCCACGTTTTATGACTATGAAATTTGGCAAATGGATGTCAATACTGCTTTTCTTAATAGCATTCTTGAAGACAGTATTTATATGTCTCAACTAGAAGGGTTCATTAAGCAAGGTCAAGAGCAAAAGGTTTGCAAGCTTAAAAGATCCATTTTATGGATTAAAATAAGCACCTTCATCTTGGAATATAAGATTTGATACTGMAATCAAGTTTCATGGTTTTGACCAGAATGTTGACGAGCCTTATTTATACAAGAAGATCATCAACAACACTGTAGCTTTCTTGGTGTTGTGTGTGGATGATATCCTACCTATTAAAAATGACGTAGGTTTCCTAACTGACATTAAGAAGTGGCTAGCAACTGAATTCCAAATGAAATATTTCGGAGACGCTGAGTTTGTTATGGGGAATGACTTATTTGAYAACATGCTTGTCATATATTTGATGCATAATTTTAAGAAAGGTTTACAACCTTTTAGGCATACAATCTCTCTGTCTAATGAACAATGTCCTAAAACACCTCAACAAGTTGAAAACATGAGATGTGTTCCCTATGCTTCAGTCGTGGGCAGCCTGATATATGCCATGTTCTGTAATAGGCCTGTCATTTGCTATGCAATAGGGATTATTAGTATGTATCAATCCAATCCAGGATATGATCAACTGGACTGCCGTTAAGCGAGTCCTCAAGTATATTAGGAGAACGAGGAACTATATGCTGGTGTACGGCGCTAAGGATTTGATCCTTACAAGATACATTTACTATGACTTCCAACGTGATAAGGATTCAAGGAAATCCACTTGGGGATCAGTTTTTACTTTTAATGAAGGAGTTGTAGTACGACGGAGCATCAAACAAAGATGCATCGCAGACACCACAATGGAGGTCAAATATGTTGCCACTTTTGAAGCAGCAAAAGAGGCGATGTACTTAAAAAGTTCTTAACTGATTTAGAAGTTGCTCCAAACATGACTTTGTTGTTGCTTTAGGGGATAACATTACTGATCCGTTTACACAGGCTCTTACGGCTAAAGTGTTCGAGTGTCATCTAGAAAGTCGACCGACGAGATATGTAAAATATATTATAGGGCATGTGGGAGACTTGTAAAGGGTGTAGTCTATGCCCTAGTTTATTGTATTTGTACTTYATTGTACAACCCGCCGTTACTTTTAGATTTTGTACACCCCACAAGAGTTTAGTTCAAGTGGGAGTTTGTTGAGTTTTATGCCCTAAACTCGTGAGTTGTAAACATAAAACAAATATTCATTCAATAAGGTTGTCATTGAGGTTTCTCTTAGAGTTGCATTAATCCAAATCCAATAAACTAACATCCGAGGTTATGTCATGTAACTGAAAGAGTATATAACAGAAATACAGTATGTATTTAATATAAAACTTATATATTTGATATACAGTGTATATATATACATTATATATTCGGTATACAGGTGGATAATGTTCCAGTAGTAACCTAAAAGGTCTATAGTATATGGATAAGATTGGGTATACCMTATGCTAGTAACACTATGGATATGGCTCACTTTGTAATAGTTACAAATGATTTGATCCAGGTCGTTCATGTGGAGACATGAGAGTGGGGGCATCCTATACAATTAGTTTGTATAAGACCAGACTGCGAAATAATTAATCTTTAGCTGAAACACCGTTAGCTAATAGATTAATATTTCAATACGATGACCTGGTACCTCGATCTCAATCTTGAGTGAGTTATGAACTTCTGCCTGTTAGAGCTCGTCCTTTGATTTGTATGGGTGAGAGTGGCCCGAGTCGCCGGCACAATATTCCTACCATTTTTGGGACGAGACCAAATGGGGAGCTGGAAACATAACTACAAAAGATGGAATTCACTCATTCCTRAATTTAGGGTAAGTAGACGAGTGTTCTGTTAACTGGTCAAAATCTGAGGCCTAAGAGGGACTATAGGACTTGAACAAGGGCCACATCCTCTAACTGTCCTGAGAGGGACTCCCAGTTAATGGTCGGACCATAACCAAGTTGTTCATTAGAAGATCAGCGATACTTAAGGTCCAAGATGGTGAAACGATAATTTGATTCAGTTGTGGTTACGAACACTCGTGAATGTTTAACTTGCCGTTAATGGTCAAAATCCATGAACGCAAAATATTTTACAGTGAAAAAAGTGCAATTGTGGCTCTTTAGTGGAGTGACCRACCGTTAACGAATGTTGATTAATATGGTTAATGAGTTTAATAAATTTATCTCGTATCGTTGGAGCTTCCGATCTGTAGGTCCATTGGGTCTCCTTGTTAGCTAGTACAGGAAAGTTGAAAATATTTAGTCTTTAAAAGAATTTGAATTGTTCAAATTAGTTAAAGGGAATTAAGGTTAATTGTATGAGATAAAATTAATATAATGTATGTTGATATATCATGGTATAAGATTAATTTTGAATTGGATTCAAAATTATGAGAGATCGATATTATAATTGATTATAAGATGATTTATTAATTTAAGTTTAATTTAATTTAATATGATTTAATTAAATTGATGGAATATAATAATTTGGTTGAATTAAATTTTTTTGTAATTAATTAAATTATATTAAAATGATTATTAATTCAATTAAAAATGTTTTAACTAAATTAAATAAAACAAAAAAAAATGGGAGGAAAAATCTCCCACTTTCCACCATTAATGGTGGGAAGTGGGGAAATGGTGGGTAGGGAAGTGGTGACTTCCCCCTCACTCTTCGTCCCTTATAAAAGTGAGATTCTCTYATACCCAAGTTTTTAATAAGTTTCCCAAAACTCTAACTAGAAAACGCTTTCTCCATCTCTTGATTCCCTCTCAATTTTAAGACGGTTCCTATAAACCGAGTTCTTAACATCTGGAGGATAGTGAGGAAGACTTTTTGGTGGCGTTGGTGTCTACATTGAAGAGGTGTCTTCAAAAGTATGTTTCACTAACTTTCTTTTAAGCATGCTTATGTCTTTTATTTGTTGTAATTCCAAAACAAGATCGAATCACACGCATCCACACGCTTCCGATGTGGGATTCGATCCCTTCAGACCTAAGATCATATATCATTAGTATAGTGTTTAGGTTCGATTTCCATTGTTTGTAGTTCTCACCGTTAAGTTTTCCCGAGGGTAAGAGTGTGTTATCGATGTAGACATGCAGAAAATAAAAACAAACTTATATTAGTTTCATCAATTGTCCTTTAAACCCAATCAAAATTGAGCAAAAATAATTAAGCACCCTAACAAAATTGTTTTGCAACGWTGCATCAGTGATTTAGAATAATAGCCATCGTAGAGCATATAGTTACTCCCTTACTGAATTGAAATGTTTTCAACTAAATCTTACACTAGAATAACTCTTATTCCTATAATCTTTAGTCACCGTTTATTCGGTCAAGAAATTTCTAACTAGCTTAACTACTCGCCATAAGTATGACCCACAATTTTCATACCTCAGAGGTCCGCTCCAATAATCCCAGTGTAGAGAAGGAAAATATTGGAGCGAAACTTATGAAACCATTGTCCATTCTGTAGTTTGCCTTGGTTTCGATTCCATACAATGGACCATCCGTCGGGATGATCGCTTCAGGACGACACGCAGGTCATGTATGAAATCTCACGGTGCAAACTAATGGTGGAGACTGTATGATATGTTGTCACACGTTCTTCCCCCACTTACTATGGATACTATCTCCATTCACCTTAATACTAAACCATGCAAACACCTTTTGTACAGAGGCCGCGCCCAAGGCGACACGAGGCGGAGCATGGAACTCATAGTGTGAACATTTAGGAGAATTGTGAGAGAAAAAAGAATGCTATATATACCTTGTATATCAAGAATATACGTGGTATATTACACATTCTCTTTTACTCTCACTTAGTATTTTAAGACTAGGGTATATTACTTAGGTAAATTCCGGCTAAATGCGATTAACTAAGTGAATTTTTAGTCAGTCCAATATAACTATTTATATTGGAAGTTTTACATTAATGTTTTTGTTTATCAAACGTGAAATTAACGTTTTAAAATATTGACTAATTCAACCCCCTGGTAGAGGTGTTCCCTTATGGTCAGCTTAAATACCTCAACCTAAATAGAATCTTCCTAAGATAGGGTTTCCTTATAGGCAATATTTTATACTCGGTATTTTATTATTTCATTTTAAACATATTTAAAATAATATAAAAGACTATCATGTAATCATCTTAGAAGATATAACCTAAGGTCTAATTAATTTTAAACGCCTTTAAAATGAATTAACTTGGACCCTATGTTTGCAGACAACTCTTTATTATAGATTTTAGTTTCTATCTACCAAAATTTCTATCTACCACAACTTAGCCCAGACAAGAAGGTCAGTAGTGGCACCGAGCTGRGGGCAGAGATAAAGACCGAGCTCATTGAGTTTATATGAGCAAACGCTGATGTATTTGCGTGGTTACGTGAGAATGTGTCAGGGATCGGCCCGAGCATTATGGTGAATAGGTTAAATGTAGATTTGTGCTTTAGACCTATAAAGCAAAAGCGTCGACCTGTCGATGCCGAGTCTGAATAAAGCCTGTTCGAAGGACAACTTTCCTCTTTTTCAGCTAGATCAACTCATCGATGCCACCGTCAAGCATGAGATACTGACGTTCATCGACACGTACTCAAGCTACAATCCAATCAAAATTCATGTACCTGACCAAGAGCAAACCTCGTTCCTGACCGACCAGGGCTCTAATACTACAAAGTTATGTCCTTCAGCCTTAAAAACACGAGAGCCATATATCARCACAAGGTGAATACRATGTCCATCAGGCAAATTGGCATAAACATGGAAGTTTATATGGATGACATGCTGGTTAAGAGCAAGTATGTCAACTCAAACATAGCCGACCTAATTGAAGCTTTCGAAGTCCTCCGAYGTTGTAACATGACGCTGAACCGAAAAAGGTCTGCGTTTGGCATTCGGGTAAGTTTCTAGGCTTCATGGTGAACCAACAAGGAATTGAAGCAAACCCATGTGATATTCGAGCTGTGCTTGAGATGGACCCATCCAAGAACTTGAAGCAGATTCAACGCCTCAATGATCGCATAGCCTTGCTGAACCGATTAATTTCAAGGTCCACCAACAAGTGCCTCCAATTCATCAAAGTATAGAGGAAGAGGGAAAATTTGAGTGGATAGTACAATGCTTAGAGGCGTTCGAGCAACTTATGCTCTACCTCGGCTCAGCTCCACTACTGGCCAAACCACTCCCACATGACAAGCTACTGATGTACCGTGTTGTGTCAGAGAAAGCCATTAGTTCGGTTCTCATCAAAGAAAATCACGCCCAACAGCACCCGGTGTATTATACGAGCAAGTCTCTGACTGATGTTTAGATCAGGTACCCGTGTATCGAGAAGCTAGCCTTAGCCATTCTAACATCGAGTCGACATCTTCGACCGTTCTTCAAAGTACATCACATGACAGTTCGAACGAACTTCCCCCTAAGGCAAGTCTTCCACAAGCTCGATACATCAGGACGGCTCAGTAAGTGGGCTTTGTAACTCACCAAGTACGACGCTGGCTTTGAACCCATAGCCGACATGAAGTGACAAGCCGCAACTGACTTCATCGCCAAATTGACCCCTTTCAGGCCTGTGGCAAATGATAGGGACCAGTGGACTTTATACGTCGATGGTTATTCAAACGACAATGGGTGTAGGGTTGGTTGGTATGCTTATGCTCGATCCAGGAGAACGTCAGTTAGAGTATACTCTTAGGTTTAGCTTYTGAACGTCAAATAACGATGCAGATTATGATGCACTGATCTCTAAACTCATAGTTGCTAAAGGAATCGGGGTGAACCACCTCCTCATCCTCAGTGACTCGCAACTCATARTTAATCAGATTAAGGATAAGTACCAGGCGAATGATATCTGGATGGAACGCTAGCTGAGCAAAGCAAAGGAGCTCCTCAACGAATTTTCGGAGTATGTGATTCGGTAGGTGCAAATATCAGAAAATTTCATTGCCTACACACTGGCTCGCCTCGCGTAAGCTTACAAAATTGAGCAACCTTGTTCCGTCCCGATGGAAGTCCTGAATGAGCCATCCATTGACCAGGTAAAGGTATTTGATGTCCAGCCTACGTCCCTTATTTGGGTGGACCGCATCAAAGACTACCTAAAGGGAAAAATTCCTGATAACCAAGATGAGACGAGGAAACTAGGGCGGAGAGCCGCCAATATGTAGTCGAAGAGGGAAAACTTTACAAGTGAGGCTTCTCTCTCCCCCCCCCCCTATGGTACCTCGACTCAGACGAGGCAAACTACGTGATGAGAAAAGTTCACGAGGGTGTTTATTGAAACCACTCTATAGCTCTGTCCATGGCAACCAAGATAATACGTCAGGGTTACTATTGGCCAGGCCTAGACCACGATATGAAGCAATTAGTAAGGAAGTACGACAAGTGCCAGTGGTTTTCTACCATACTGCACCGACCCTCGGAGTTGCTCACATCGATTGTGAGTCCTTGGCCCTTCGCTCATGGGACTTGGACATGATCAAACCTCTTCCAACAGGCAAAGGTCAGGTGAATTATGCTATCGTCGTGACCGATTCCTAGTGTGTCAAGGCCGACCTACTTGCCAAAATCACTGAAGTAAAGGTTACAAACTTCATATGGAAGACCATCATTTGTCGGTTCGGCATTCCATATGTCCTGCTAAGTGAAAATGGGAAGCAGTTCGACAACTATCGTTTCAACAAATTATGTGACGACCTCGGCATCAAACACTTCAGCTCGTCCTCAGCTCATCCCCAATCGAATGGCCAGATTGAGGCTATAAACAAAATTATAGAGAGGGGACTGAAGACTAAATTGGAGGCACTGAAGGGTCGCTGAGCCGAGGACCTCTCCGTTGTACTATGGTTGTACCGAACCACCGTGTGAAACCTTGTTTAGCTTAGCATTCATCTCGAAGGTCGTCATTCCTATGGAGATCGACTTGTCGACGTTGAGAGTTGAGAATTTTGTTTAGCGGGCAAATGATGAGCCTCTTATGCCTAACCTCGATCTTCTTGAAGAGAAGTGAATTCAGTCACAGTTCCGAGTACCAAAACCGCATGGCTCAGTACTACAATGTCAGGGTAAAGCCTCGAGTGTTCAAGGCAGGAGAACTTGTCCTCAAGAAAGTTCTGAACCACGTCAGTGCCGTATAGTCGAATTGGGAAAGCCCGTACATAGTCCATGAGGTGGGTCGGCATGGACCTACATCATCGCCGACCTGAATGGTAACAAGCTACCTCACCCTTGGAATGCTGACAATTTACGTTTTTATTATCAATAGTAAAAGAATCTAAGTGTAACTATGTCGTATACATTGTTAATAAATGCAAACATTCAAATAGTTAAGTACACTTAAAGATCCWTGAGCTACAATTAAATGGGGCCGAAGAATAACATCAGAGCTGAGCATGAGAAAACGGTTCATGCCTCAACCCGGGTCATACCTCTTTCACTAACAGGGTTAAAAAGACCAACTTAACACGCGACACAAATCAAAGATCAGGTCGGCCGTACATTCCAAATATAAGCAGAAAGGATAACAAAAGGGAATTTTCAATAATTCTCAAAATAGATGATTGAGGCGTAAAGACCTCAGCCTAGTACAAACGCGAGCAAAAAAGAGCCGAAGTAGAACAAGCTCAAACTCGTTACAAAAAAAAAATTTTGAAAGCATGAAAAGTGTCGCCATCGAGCTGTCAACACATGACTGGGCCTTCAGCTCGGACCTCCACCTCATCCTCCTCATCATCCAGTTGGGCTAAGCCTTATAGATTAAAGCGATATCCAGCTCAGGACAAAGTTTCCTCACACCGTCGGTGCTGAAATCAAAGCATCGGTCTGCAATGTTTCTTACTAGATCACCGAACTCTGGCAAAACCATTATGGCCTTCTCCATCTAATCGAAAGAAGAGCACTTATTGGCTTGAGCTACATGTTCGGCCTCCAGCTCGTTCATAGCCTTGTTGGCTTGTTCTTCAGCCTCCTTAGCTTAGTCTTCGGCCTTCCAAACATTCACCCTGGCAAAATCGAACTTCTTCACCACCACAGCAGGTTCTTCCCCCTCAGACCTCAMAGTAATTGCCTTGGGAGGTAAACGCGACGAGGCTTCGTTGATACTAATCAATTTGTGACCAATTACAAGAAGCAAAGTAAAGAAGATTCAAGAGGCTTTGTGATGTCAAAACATGTCAAATCTCATCCAAACATAAAGCGCCTCCTACATGTGATTTCCAAGACAATTTTAAGCAATTCTACGTTTTTGGATTAACATTTAGTTGTCTAGTTTGATGTGCAATCATGTTTTGATTTGCATGTCTTATTTTCTACAATTTGCATTAACTAGGATTTGAAAGACTGTTGGTGTTCCTCATGTTGAACGACCCTTTTGCCTATTTAAAGGCTTGTAATCACCTTGTTTTGGCAGATTAAACATATTGAAATTCAAGAACTTTTGTTCCTTAACACTTTTGGTATTGCTTCTTTCAAATCTTGCTTTAGGTTTGATGTTAAACCGATTCATTGGATTAGTCTCGATCAAGCTAATTCCGGAGTGAGTCGTGTTAGGATCTAGGAGTGACCATCGTAGATTCTAAGTCCGATCTAAGAGTGATTCATCTTCTAACCTTACTCTTKGTTGGAATCATTCGGTAAGTTAGTCGTTTTTGTGAATGTTTGCAAGGATCCTAGAAGGACCTCTAGCTTTGTAAACCCAAGCAACCTTGACACTTATCATTTGGTATCAGAGAATTGGTCGACATCCTTTGGCCGGCTCTAAAGGTGAAATATCTTTATTTTGTCTAATTTTATTTTCTGCTATTTTTTTTAAGTTGTTTCTTACAAAGTGTAACAAGGCATACTATAACTTGCCTTAAAATTCTTGGATTTTTGCTCTCGGATTATTAGCAAATAAAAAAAAACAGAAGCAAAGGAAACAAAAATCAGTAGCAAAAGAAAACAACAGTAGCACAAAAAAAAACATTCGAAGATCCGAGGCACATGAAAAGTTCTTTTCATTATGTTGTGTTTTGTTTAAATTATCAAGTTGTTTATCCTAAGATTGAGTTGCTGTAGTCTTAGTTTGTGAGAGTTGATCATTGAATTAGTTATATCAAGCTTTAAGCAAGATTGCACCAAAATTTAAGCCAACCCTTACATCTTTGACCTAGTACCAAAAGCCTACCCTTGAGTGATAAACACGAGTGTTCTTGAGTGAAATCTTTGTGAGAAGAGTGGTGAGGTCCTTATTATTATTGTTATTATTGTTTTTAACAAAATGTCACGGGATGGAGTACCACAAGTACAAGATCCAAATATGGCGATTCTTCAATCAATTAAAGGTATGATGGATAAGATGAGGGAGGATAGGCAAGAAATAAATGCACAACAACAAAGAGAAGAACGAGTCTTACAAGAAGATAAAGGCATGTTTGACTTCGATGTCCAAGAAAGACAAGTTGGAGGAAGAGGAAGGAATAACTTTGCCAACATTATGCAACCGAGGAGATTGGAAAGAGTTCATGAAAATAGAGATGGCAGAGTTAAACTCAAAATTCTACCGTTTCGTGGAACAGTGGACCCCGAGGCTTACTTGCAATGGGAAAGGAAGATAGAGCACGTGTTTCATTGCTATACATATAGTGAGAATAAGAAGATGAGACTTGTCATTGCCGAATTCATTAATCATGCTAATGAATTGTATCAACATCTCAAATCCGATAAAAGAAGGAAAGAGGAGTTTCCAATAGAAACTTGGGAAGAACTCAAAGAAGCCATGAGAAAGAGGTATACTSCCAAACATTATAGAAATGATTTAAAAACTATATTGCAAGCTTTGAGGCAGGAAACAAAAAGTGTTGCTGAATATTATCAAGAGATGGAGATTTTAATGAAAARGGCAAAGATCCAAGAAGAAGAAGAAGACACCATATCTAGATTTCTTGGAGGTTTGAATCTGGAAATTGCTCATCCTATTGATAGAAATCCATCGCCTTACTTGGAAGATATGTATCACCATGCTATCAAAATTAAAGATCAATTGAGAAAAGAAAAGTTGCTGCATTCCAAACGGAATGAATCCATGCAACCAAAAGAGAAGTTTGGTGCTGTCAAACAAGTGGAGATCGAGAGCTCCAATACTAAAAAGAATCAAGCTCCAAAGGAGGTAAGGGAGAAGACTAATTCTCTTAAATGTTGGAAGTGCAAAGGGTTTGGACACATGAGCAAAGAATGTGTCAATAAAGAAGTCATGGTAATAAGAAATGGTGTTGTTGATTCAAATGATGCTTGTGAGAAATATGAAGCAAAATTTGAGGAAGATTCTAAAGCACATGTTGATGAATTTATTGAACAAGATCGCAAAGATTCTGATTTTGATGAAAGTGAGTTCAAAGAAAAGAGAGAAAGAGAAGAGTTAAAGAGAAAGGAATTCAAAGGAGAAAGAAGAGAAAAATAGCAAGATCCAATCCATTTGTCAATATAAGTCAAATCTTATAGCATTATTGCATAAGGACCCTTACTATCAAGCTCACATATTTTATCCTAGTCTTTCTACTTTTCTAAGATTTTTGCAGGAAGTTCCAACTTTTCAATTCAAGAGTGATCGAATACAAGAAACAAAGGAAGCTATAAAGGAGCCAAGAGGAGTTATCCTATCATCTTCTCATGATCTTGAGATTGTCTTACAAGGTAAGTATAAAATACATCTTGATTTTGAAGATACTAACTTGCTTCCTTATTGTGTAGGTAACCATGGACATAAGAAACCTAAGGTGAAAAGCATTGTGGAAAACTACTTGTCCAAGAATTTATATAAAGAATTCGATGGTCGAGAAAGCAGAATGTTATGTTGGATAATGCAAATGCAAAGTACCAAGTGGAGGAAAAATAAATCCAAGCACAATTTAAACAAACCAAGTGATTGGGTTTGGAAGCACTTTTGGAAGGAACGAAGAATTTGTCCAAGTCCAAACATATGTTGGGAATTCTCTACCTCGATAGGTAACAGAAGGCGTGCGAGCACACACGGCCACAAGTAATACAGGAAAAAGTAAATTTCAAGTTAGTATCCTCAAGGATATTCGGTTTGAAATGAATTCAACGAAATGTTTCAAACTGTAATCAGGTTTATTGGTAGAAATAGTTGACAAAGTCGTGAGTTGATTTTGCAAATATCAAGATACTCGATAACTACAACCCCTATGCTTTATGCCTTAGTTTTAGACAAACTGTCACACTGGTGAAAAAAACGTCGGGCACTACTTGACACATTTCGATAAACACAGTTCTACTCTTATCACAAACCGCTTTTGATTGCTTCGGAGCCTAGGGTAGCCTAGTGTCATATGTGTATGCGTCGTTACAATCCAATAAATTTATTACCAACTCACCTAATTTTATGGGTCAGAGGACCTATGTTGACGATCATGTTTTATATGTTTATGTCTAAGTCACATCTCATATTAACCCTCAACTATTTTACATAACATAACCCTTTAAGTATTAGGCTTCAGTTTAGCAATACTCCCAAGTGGCCGACTTAAGAAATTGCTCTGAGAAATTAGTATGTTGAGAAGCTAACCAATAAAGCGTCGGGCATTAACTGTGTTTTTTATCCCATGTTAAATTAAAAAACATTTTTCCTAAGCCAATATTTCACAGAGATATTGAAAACTAAATTAGTGCATAACTAAAGAATGGAAATTGTTTATTGAAATAAGAAAATAATTGTCATGGGTTGAAATTAAAGAATAACAAAGGTATAAAGAGTCCTGACATACCCTTATTCTCTTTCGAGCTTGGAGGGAGATCAAACTCGCTAGAAAGGGTTTAAGGAGTTAAATAAACAAAGTACAAATGACATTAAACTTTAAACGAATTAATAACAGAATCTAACAAATAATTTGGTAAAAGACTATGCTTGAGAACCCATAAAATGTAGCAATGTAAGAATGAAAGAGTTCTAGCTATGAACTAGGACTAAAACGCCGTCAATGAATTATGAATTATGCTAAGGAAACTCTCCATTTTATAGGCTTGGAGTTGGGTTAAACTTCCCACCAAAATATGAGGAACGTGGAGCTCAAGTCTATGAATTTGTTCAACAAATTGATTATTCGATTCAGATCAAGTCGATTTTGACTGAAGCAACTGATTTGGGAGAAGTCATTTGTGCCCTTATACCAATACGTATGTTTCATTAGAAAAAAATAAAAAATAAAAAATAAAACTTAGAAAGTGGCAGCAATTCTCTCATGGATAATAGAAAAACGTGAGTTTCTGCTATGTTTGACCACAAAATATCTACCTTTATAACAAAATTTTTTAATTTACATTTTATACAAAAATAATAAGTTCTTTTCACTCTTTAACAATATGTAATAACTTTTAGCAAAATATGATAAGAAATCGGTCATTTTCATATCCAAATATACCAATAAAATAAATTTTTTACTTTGTGAAGTCAAACTCATCATCCCCTAAACTTATGATATGCTTGATCACACTGCATCTTACAAAAATATGCATATCAATAAAGAACATATCAACTATCCAAATTCTAATATAGAAAGAAACTAACCTATCTAACTAAGTTAAGTAAAACAGTCACAAGTCAGTAAACAAAGATATAGAAAGGGGACTCTCGTAATTCTCATTGCAATCATCATTAGAAGAAGCGGATGATCAAGAAGAAGATAGGAGATCGACCTTCATGTCATATGGGATGGAATATGCTTCTTCTCCCTAGGTTTCTTAAGGAACTCACAAGTGACATGTTGAACCACCAACAAATGAGCATACATCATTTCCAACGCTTGATACTGGTCTCGGGTCTTAGGTGCTGCAACATTAGTAGGAGTATCCTCATCTTGCACCAAGGAGTATCCTCGAACTCATCTTACTGACGTGGCCGATTTTCTCGGAGTTACTACATCCACAGCATCTACAATTACCCCTACTTTAAGGCATAATTTAATTATTAATTCAAGAAAACATAGTGCCCTATCGTATTCTCAGCACAAAGTCAAATCTTATCTCAAATCAATTGTCCAAAGTCAAACTTAATTCCTTTCATCAAACAATAGACGAAGAAGACCCGAGTCGTCTTGAGGGACGCATCGTGGGTAGTCAGGATCAAGCGGTTTTTGACCATGTACGCCCAAGCTATTGCTTGCTCGTTTTTTGTCAAGTGGCATCAATTATACAATTCCGCTCTTTGATACAGTTTAAGAGCATTTAGGCCGACACACGAGGTTGCAGGTTTTCTCTATTTGCACATCAGATGGGTGCACGATAATCTCGTTCCTTTATGCACTGGATACGTATGGCAAACCCAAATGCGTGTTAATAACTTTAAAGGAAAACTCGCCGACTTAGCCTTTACTCGCATAGAGTCTCCTCGATGTAGGTGGATGGCCGCGTAGAATTCTTTCACCATATTTTATGATATGTGCTGGAGTGGTGCAAATAGTATTTCCCATCCTTGCTTCTCGAGTTGACGTTTCACATACTCGGGGATAGGCTCCTGGTCATCATCAAAACCTTTTTCTACTATAAGTTTTCTCTTATCCGAGTCTATTTTCTTCACCTCAATACGGACCCTCTTGCCTTGAACCAGTTGTTGTCCGATCACCTCTGGTTCACATCCTTTGTCATTTTCAAGTGCAACTAAGTGGGATGTACTTCCTCCAACAAGATTGGACCATTTGGTTTTTTGGGAGGGACCTGCACAGGCTTGTGTTTAGGCTGCCAATCCAGCTACACTATCTCTTGGTTGTGGTCTCGAAGTAGCGCCACGCACTACTTTGGCCGTTTTCTTCCTTTTTTCAAGTTTCTTTGCTAGATATGCTAAACATATTCCATCTTCTAAGCTCTCTACATCGGATCAAAATCAGTAAAACTATAGTGTGAATGACACAATCCTCGAGGTGAGGATTGGGTAGCATCCTAACTGTATCGGGGCTCATCCACTGGAGCAGATGAACCTTACACAACAGGGGAAGTGATATCTTCTTCTACATCGGTATCTTCATGCTCATGGTGCTCTGGTGTTCACGTTCTAACCTTAAATCTCAAGATATCGTCATCACCCTCACAATCATCTCCCTCCCTCTCATGAATTTATCAAAAAATCTATTGAAGGCTAACTTCATGCTATTCATCACCACCAAGTGGGTTGCTGGTTGTTCATCAATGTCCATTCTTTCATCATCATCCAACACATCATCACCAAACGTCTCTCCCACGACCTCATGCCTTTCACCAATTTTCAGACCTGCTTGTTCCTCTTCTGTAGCATCCAGGCTTAAAGGAAATTTTGTAATAAGCTGCTCAGACAAATTTAAAAAGGAAATATTCAAAATTGAGGTTGGTGGTTTATTAAACAAAATTGCACTATTTACTTCTTCGCCTTGTAACTCTACAACACCAGAATTGGAGTGAGCAAGTGGTTCTGTGTTGTGGTCAGATTGTTCATTGTCTTGCTCTGCCTCTCCAACACATTCATTGACAATAATGGAAGTAGAAGGTGGAATGGATGATGAAATAGGCTCGGTTTAGGGTGAAGTTTGAAGGGTCACTTGTTGGGGGCCTCACTCGATTTCTTCTAAAGCCTCTTACATCATCTCGTTGATTTGTAGGGACATCTCCATTGTGACTTACCATTGTTTAGTTAAATCTTCAATTTCCCCGAGACTAGACCATTTTCTTTTACCTAATGTGCCAACATTTTCTCCTATGTTTTCTGGAATGTTTTTCCCCTAAGTGTAGCCACACCACCTACATTCTCCCTTGGCACAGATTCTTCCAAGGTTTTTTGTGGATTGARTGTAGGAACATGCAGTATTCTTTTACTATTCTCCACAATTTTTATGACAAGGGTGAAGTGAATTGATCGAATCCCGTAGTGGAAGCGCATGAAAGCTTGTGCTTCAATTTTGTTTTAGGAAAAACTACATAGAAAATAAATAAGCTACACAAAGAAGGAGAACCTACATTTCAAGACCGTTCTTCAACAATAGCACCAACGCCACCAAAAAGTCGTCCCCACTATTCTTTTTGTAAAGACCGATTTATGGGAAGTGTCTTTTGAATGTGCAATTTTGCTCCAAAATGCACCAATCTTTCCATGATCAAAACTCTTTGCATTGAATTTGAACACTTCAAATTCTTAAAAAAAATAATAAAAAAAAATTGATCATTATTTTACACATTGTGAGCTAGCGCGGACCTATAGATTATAAGTTCTAACGGTCCGAGATTAATTAATTAAACTCATTAATTACATTAATTAAATTTAATTGACTATGGGGCACTCCACTAAAGACCCATAGATGCACTCTTATGCAGTTTAGAACATGTTGCGTCCATGGATATCGCCTTTACAAGTAAATTGATCCTTCACACGAGTCATTCATAGCTACAGTTGGGTCAAATTATCGTTTTACCCCTATAATTATCTCTTGCCCTTAAGTACCACTGACCCTCTAATAAACAATTTGTTTATTATTCTACCATAAAACGAAGCCCCTCTTGAACCAATGAGAGGGTGGGGCCCCTTGTTAAATACTCAGAGTCAGCACTTAAGGGAACAACTCTTCTACTTACCCTAAAGTCGGGAAGGATTAAATTCCATCTTCTGTAGTTATGTTTCCAGCTCCCCACTCGATCTCGTCATTGAAATGGTTTATTAAGTCAATAACTCAAGCCACACTCACCCATACAAATTAAAAACGATCCCTCATAGATAGGAGTCTGTAACTTGCACAGGATTAAGATCGAGTTATTTATGGTCATCATGTGAAATATTAATCTATTCATTCAACGGTGTTGCAAAGAGAGATTAATTATTTTGCGGTCCGGTCTTATAGAAACTAATTGTATAGGATACCCCCACTTATATGTATCCACATGAACGATTGGGATCATATCGTTTGTATATAATACAAAGTTGGTCGTATCCATATTGTCACCAGGATAAGGCCCCCAACCTAATTCATATACTATTACCTAAACATGATCCACCCATATGTAAACTACATACCATTCAAGTTACATTAAATGTCTTTGGATGTTCATTTATTAGATTTTGAATTACGAAAGTCTAAAAAATAATGAAAGTCAAAACAACCATTATTTGATTCACTAAATAAATTGTTTAAACTACAAACCACGAGTTTAGGGCACAAAACCCAACCTTCTCCCACTTGACCTGAAGCTAGCGGGGTGCACAATACAATAGAGTATAATACAATAAACTAGGGCATACATTATATACCCCGTAAAATCTCCGACTTTCCGTAGACATGATGATGTATCTCGTAAATGAATCAGTAATATTGTGCTCCAAAGCTATCTTCGTGACTATCACGTCCCTCATTTCACTATCTCACGTATCAAGTGATATTTTATCTTGATATTCTTGCCTCTATTGTGACTTCGAGGTTCGTTTGAGTTTGCCACAACACTACTATTATTACTATAAAGCGTGATGCAGAAATTTATATTTGGAAAAACTTCATAAAAGCGAAGAACTTCCTATGCCACACAACCTCTTTAACCATATTCACAATCAGCTACATATTCAACCTCCATGGTGGAGTCTGCAATGCATCCTTGTTTGATGCTCCACCATACTATAGCCCCTCATTAAGAGTGAACTGTAACAACCCGTATTTTCCAATACGGTCATTCTGACAAAATGCGGAAGCGTAAACAACTAAACACTAAATTAACGGAAAGACTTCTTTATTTAATACGATACTATGACAAAAGATAAGGATAAGTCCAACTTTGAAACAAAAAAAAAACCTACACTATAATAAAGCCAAAGAATAACTACCAGAACTAAGTTATCATAAGCTAATAACAATGGAAAATACTAAAGATTTCAACTCCTCATGCCAGAACGCTATTCCTCAATCACTATCTGAGCAGTCACTTGAACCTTCATCTGAAAACATTTAGAAAACCGAAAAAAAAAATTACTACAAAAATACTCAATAAGCAATTTCCATATTGAATTTCGAAATTCATTTTCCTTTCAAAACATTCGTAAACAAAAATACGAACAAATCAAAACTTTTAAAGTCCTTTAAAATGTTTAATACAACTTTCAAAACTTTCAAAATAAACTAAATTTTCAGAAACAAAAGTCTTCAAATAAGATAAAATTTCCAGTCAATCAAAACAAACTTTCATTCTTTCAAAACAAACTTYCATTCATTCAAAACAAACTYTCATTCGATCAAACTTCAAATCCTTCAAAACAAACTTTCTTTCACTCAAAACTTTCAAAGTTCATTCTAAAACACTTGGTACAACTTTCAAACTTTTGAATAACTAAATCATTCAAACATTCAAAACAATTTTACATTCATTCATACTTTCAAAATCAGAGTGGAATATTGCATTATTTGGGTAGCCTACAGAACATATGTGGTTACTGGTCGGTAACACCAAATCAATCAGAAGCTTCTATTAGAGTTGTAGAATTAATATYGACCAGAACAGAGTTGTAGAAATAATATCGACAAGAACAGAGTTGTCGAAATAATATCGACCAGAACAGAGTTACTTAAGTGTCAGGCCATGTGAGTGAATAACACACTCATGAATCTTCATTCCCAAGGAATGTCAAACCACAAAAGTGTCTTCCCACAAATAAGCCAGAACAGAAATCCATCAATTCCAAATTAGGCTACTACCCCAAATAAGCAAAACATTCCTCAAAACAAAATCATGGCATATCCGGATAGCCGTATCAAATCAATCCAAATATCTTTCAAATAAAATGCAAAACAAATACTTACTTTTAATATTAAATTAATTCCAAACATTGAACTAATTTAAACAAACTTTATCAATCCTCTAAAACATGATTTCAAATACTTCACAAATAAACAAAATATCAATTTCAAACCTTTAAATAAATCTAAACAAAACATTATCAAATCATTTAAATACTTCAAATACTTTGCAGATAAACATAATTTCAATTGCCAAATTAGTTTTCAAATCCATATGCAAGATATCAATTTCAAATCTTCCTATCAAATCCAAAATACATTTTAGTTTTTGAAATATGACAAATCACTTACAACACTTTTCGAAGGGATACGGTAAATCACTTACAATACTTTTTCGAAGGGATATGACAAATTACTTACCTCTTTCAGAAATCCTATGAATCTAATTTACTTCTTCCTTGGTAGTTGTCAACTTAGAAGCCTAGAAACAACCARTATCCAAAATCAATTCTTAAATCCTATCCAAGGATTCAAAATTCAACCAATTACTAACTCAAATCTTATCTACCCAATTTTCCCATTCAAAACACTTTTTTATGTAAAATAATTAGGAAAGTATGGATTTGGGGCTACAAAACCAGATCTGAAAACTAGGTTAAAAAGCCTCTAAATTCAACAATAACAAATTTTAAAATTAGAAGAATCGATATAAATCAATACGAACTAAATTTACAAAAAGTTTCTCAATAAAATCAGCTTAAAAACCTTCTAAACAATTGAAAATTTGGGGATTTTAAATCTGAAAAATTTTCCGTTTTATAAAATAAAACTTCCAAGAATTTTCCATAAAACAATTAACAATTTACTAATTTCTATAGAAAAATCAGATCTGAAAACCGTATATAAAACCTTTAAAACTTGGTAAAAACATATAATTTTTCATGTAAAAATCATAACAAACTATAATTTATAGGATACAAATAGGTAAACTTTTTATGCAAAAAGAGTCTCAAAATAGCCCAAAAACAATCTCATAAACAAAAAGATTCAAACCAAAAATCCTGGAAAATTTTTAGGACAAAAGTCCTTAAAATCTTTTATTCTAAAAAGCAAAGACCTCAAAACTTTTCCCAATAAACTGAATTAAAGAATTACAAATCAAGAAAAATAAAACTAAAACAATGAGAAGAAAATCTTACCAATCTTTGAGAGAAAATACCAAACTCTTCTTCCTTTCTTTTCTTTTTCTCTTTGAGAGAAAACTAGGTCTAACCGTTTAAGAAAATAAAATCTAGGGTTTAAGGGCTTTTATAACAAACCCTAATGAATCCTTATTTAAAAAGGATAATAAAAAGATAAAGATTTAATAAAACTCTTTCTTTTTATTTTCTAAATTCTAAGAACAAAGTATCTTTTAAAAATAATTTCTAAAACAAAAAAGGTTTATCTTTGAGAAAATAAAAGAAAACAACTAAAAAAATAATAATTTAAATATATGTATACTTATATATACACATATATATATATATATATATATTTTTTTGGTTGTTACATGAACACTGACCCTTATGTGAATTTCTTAGAATCCCTATCAGTCATAAAATCATAGTCAGCTTATCCTGTAAGGATCAAATCCTTAGTGTCATACACTAGCATATAGTCCATTGTTCTCCTAAGATACTATAGGATCGTTTTAACTGTAGTCTAGTGATAAAATCCTGGTTTGTATTGATACCTACTAACAATCCCAACTGCATAGCATAAGGCCTAGTATACAACATGGCATACATAAGATTGACAACAGTTGAATCATAGGGGATACGTTTCATATCCTTAATTTCTTTAGGTGTCTTAGAACATTGTTGCTTAGATAGAATAATTCCATGTCTGAAAGGCAGTAAACCTTTATTGGAATTTTGGATTGAATATATCTCAAGCATTTTGTCAATATACGAGATGCCTGAGACAAGGTCAACGACTTGTTCTTACAATTCCTAGTGATTTGAATCCAAAGAATAGACTCTTATTCTCCTAAATCTTTCATTTGGAATTGAGCAGCTAGCAATTTCTTAACGTCAGTTAGAAATCCTACATCATTCCCAATGAGTAGGATGTCATCCACATACAACACTAGAAAAGTTAGAGTACTATTGATGACCTAATTGTAAACACAACGCTCACCAACATTCTGATCAAAGCCATAAGATTTGATTGCAGTTATCAAACCTTATATTTCAATATCTAGATACTTGTTTCAATCCATAAATAGACCGATTAAGCTTGCAAATCTCCAACTATTGAACTTGTTTGATGAATCCTTCTAGTTTAGATATGTAGATACTCTCATAAAGACTATCATTAAGAAAGGCAGTCCTGATATCCATTTGCTATATTTCATAGTCATTATATGTGGCGATGGACAAGAGAATTCGAATTGGCTGAAGCATGACAATGGGTGAGAAAGTTTCATCATAGTCCACTCCCCCCCTGGGTGTAACCCTTTACCACAAGTCATGCCTTAAAGGTTTGCACCTTTCCATTTACATCATTTTTCCTATCATAGATCCATTTCAAAACCTATAGGTTTTACCCCATCGGGTTGATCTACAAGAACCCACACAAAATTGAAGTACATCGACTCATTTTCACGATCCATGGCTTTCATCCACTGATCCTTGTCAACACCATTCATTGCTGTTCAAAGGACAATGGATCTCCAATGTCATCATCAAGTACGACGACCTAGGCTTCTGTTAAGCATATGTAATGATCAGGTTGAGATACAACCCGTCCACTACATCGAGGAACTCCCAACTCTAGAAAATGATGTCCTTGACTCGATGTACCAGCACTATCAACAACTCTCATTGACGTGCTAGTATTACCAACAACTTTTATTGATGTACCAATAGCTTTYTGGAAATTTCATTCGRCACAATTTTACTTCGTGGTTTATAATCCCTAATGTGGTCTTCTTCCTAGAAGGTGGCATTTTTCGATACAAATATTTTATTATCTTTTGGACCGAAAAAGTATCCACCTCTCGTTTCTTTGGGATAACCTACAAATAGACATACTCTTGAACGAGGTTCCAATTTCCTTGGGTTTGCTATTAGCACGTGTGCTGAACATCCCTAAATTCTATTTTTAAAAATATTTATTTCAAAAATAAAAAGAATGACAAGTTGCACAAACCACCCGTAAATTAAGTTTAAATGATTGTTAGAATTGCACCCACAAACTTTTAATTRTAAAAATTAAATTAAACCATTGAACTTTTACAAGTGGACAAAATGTAGCAATCGATTTTTAATGGTTAAAATTAAACCACCAAACTTTCGTGATTGAATAAATTGTATGCTTTAACTTTCAAATAGTAAAAATTATACACAAACAATCGTGATTGAAAAAATTATGGGCACTTGCAAATATAGAAAAACATTTTGTAAAATTAGTAAAACAACAACCACATTTAGTTTTTTCAAATATAGCATTTTTTTTATATAAAAAAACAAAAGTCGAATTAAAAAATGACAATTTTACCCAAGTGATATAYATCTGTAATATATATGTAATATATCTATAACATATTTGTAATATATCTATAATATATTTGTAATATATCTGACTACTAATATATATGTGATATACATTTGATATACTAGTGATATGAGTGTCTGATATACTTACAATATGTACRTGATATACATCTGATATACTACTAATATGAGTGGCTGTACAATACGCATGTGATATACATCTAATATACTACTGATATGAGTATCTGATATACTACGTATACATTACTGATATGACCATCTGATGTACCACTGRTATAAGTGAAAATTTTTGCTAGATTTAAAAATTTTAAAAATACGTGATATATTTTGAAATACATAAATGATTTTTGCTACCCATTGCAATTTATCTTAATTATCTATTTTTTTCCGCTCCCTCCCCTCTCCTCTCTTACTACCCCTCTCTCCCTCTTCATACTTAATGAACAAAACATAATTGTATAGCTTGAATTTTTTCTACCCAAAATCGTCATTTTAGTTAGAAATCAACTCTAAATGATGTAAAATTGTCTTATATGCATGTATAACCTTAGATAACTCCGAATGAATGGTTTTAGATACTAAAGTAAGCATAAAATACGGTTTCTAAATGTAAAATGTTAAAAAATAGCATCAAACTAGCTTTTTTTATCCTTGTAAACAACGGAAATCACACCTCCAGAGCAACTCTTCTCAAAATCTCAAAAGGTACTGAGTTAGAATCCCATTATAATTAAGGATTCTTGTGGTTCTGGAGAATCCAGCTACAGGAGAACCAAGAACGGAGAGCTTTCCCCCCTTTTCCGCCCGCCTCTTTGGTCTTAGGAATGCTGGTTTTAAGAATGAGTGATTGCGAGCTTGTTGTAGTCGGTCAACAAAAGAGAATCTTGCTGCTTACTTGCTATATCCTTAACGCATTAGATATTTACCTAAACCAATAGGTCCTTGAGCGAATCCAACGTTAGCTCCAAGACGTTGGTCTCTAACTAGAAAAGTAAATACGCAAACTTAACAGATAATATCTCTTAAATCACAYGCGAGAACCATAAGCAACATCGAACATAAGGATAAACTAGACTTGTTTTTCATGCGGTGTCTCAGGAAGATCATCAAAACCTTATCTTCTCCCTATCTTCAAAAGCCAAATTACTAGACCTTGAGGTAGATGATGTGTCCCCTTTTTTTCTTTTTAAACATTAGTGTTTAAGAGTTTAGATTAATTAAACAAAAACCCCTCTGGAAAAAAGAGACTTACAAAGATTTGAACAATTAAAAGCCCACTTTCTTSATTTCTAATTAAAGCCCAAAGAACACATACTTTTTTTTAAACCTCCTAAACTTGATTAAAAACGAAAAATGATTGCACCCTCCTTTATTTCAAGTCAACACTAACTCCCAAAATTAAAGTCATAATTTTTCGAATATTTGGAACGGGACGAGGAGCCAGGCCCCTTCCATAAAAGATTCGAATTTTCCAAAATTTCACCCGAACAACTTGTTAAAACCTTAATATCAGCCCAAATCACCTAACTACAATTGAAAACAAGTGGAATTCAAAAATAAAAATAAAAGAAAACTAAGTTAAACTAATTTCCACACAAAAAAAAAATCCTTTAAAAGATATTTACAATTAAACAAGGGGCAAAAAAAATTTTTTTTTTTCAATCTCTTACTTTTCTGAAGAATGGATAGAGGTTTTTCCTCTATCTAATTATTCTCCAAAATACCTTTCTACACGCTGGCCAATAACTTTAAAAATGTTACCTCTAAATTCTTCAAGTACAATGGCACCATGAGGGCAAATTTTTTAAACTTTAAATGGTCAAAACCACCTGGACTTTAGTTTTCCTGTGAATAATCTCAAACGAGAGTTGAAAAGCAACACTAAATCTCGTACTTGAAAAGATTTAGGCCTAAGCCTCCTATCATACCATTGCTTAGTTTTTCTTTAAAAATCTTTGCATTTTCATAAGAAAAATTTCTATGCTCCTCAATTTCCATGAGTTGGAGCTTCCTTGATTTTCTTGCAGGAAAAAAAGATCAAAATTCAGTATTTTTGTCGCCCAAAAAGCTTTATATTCTAACTCTAACGACAAATGACAAACTTTACCAAAAATCAATCTATATGGGGACATGCCRATAGGAGTCTTAGATGTTGTCCTATATGTCCATAGGGAATCGTCTAGTTTTAAAGACCAATCTTTTCTATTGATATTGACATATTTTTCTAAAATTGACTTCCTCTCCATTTGACACCTTAGCTAACCCATTGGATTGACGGTGATAAGTTATGGATATTTTGTGACGGACATTATACTGGGACAACAACAAGCTTTTTACCGCTCTATTAAAAAAATGAGTCCCTTCATCACTTATGAAATATCGTGGGGTTTCGTAGCGAGTAAAGATATATTTTTGTAAAAACTGAACAACTACCCTAGCATCATTCGTGAGGGTAGCAACAGCTTCTATCCACTTGGACACATAATCGACAGCTAATAAAATATAATTCCTACCTTATGAATGATGGAATGAACCCATGAAATCATTACCCCATACATCGAAAATTTATACTTCCAAGATGGCGTTCAAAGGCATCTCGTTGTTTAGAAATATTACCTGTCGTTTGGCACTTATCACAAACCTAGGGGAAGCTATGGGCGTCACTGAATAGAGTGAGCCAGAAAAACCCACTTTGAAGTACCTTTGCTGCGGTCTTTTGTCCTGCAAAATGACCTCCATATGGAGACGTATGACAAGCTTCCATGATTGCTTTTTGCTCTTCGGATTCGAACCTACGTAGAAAAACTTCAACAAATTTACAGTCTTTCGCTTTCTATTGATTTAATGATTCGTGGCTTGCTTGCCCCCCTTAAACAAAGGCACATCACTTAGACGACTACAAACTGATGCAAGCAAAGTTCATCACTACTATGGGTCGAAGCATTTCATAAAGTAGTGCATATTAATTACTGATTGCCATCATCGACTATTGCTGGTGATTCCCCTCATCAAAAACTTTTTCAAAAGATTCCAAACTATTCCTATTTCAAAGCCTAAGATTTCCTTGTTTCTTCACCGCGGATTCTCGCGCCATTTTCTTGAAAAGATATTAGCAGCTACACGCCTGCGTAAGATTCCATCAGAACCAAGTTTGTAAAAAAAAAAGCTCATCTTGCCTATAATACCTAACATCATGAAGACACGTTTTTACCTCCTGCAGGCTGAATTCATGGGGAATAATTACGACTTACCAAATAATTTGCAATGTCGGCATTCTGAAGGACATTTTCTACATGAAGTAACTACTCATCTATGAATTATTCCCCAATCTTTGCTTGATCTTCCTGAAGTGGGGACTCCGAGCCTAGACAAGTGGTTGGCCACTTGGTTCTTCGTTCACTTTCGGTCCCTTACTTCTATATCAAATTCTTGAAGTAGCAAGATCCRGCGTATCAAACGCGGTTTTGCATCCCTCTTTGCAAACAAATACTTCAAAGTAGAGTGGTCAGTATAAACAATTACGTTTGTTCCTATCAAATAAGACGTAAATTTATCGAAAGCAAATATAATTGAAGAGTAACAAACCAAAAAATAAAGAATGAACTTGAAATAAGCAAAGTTTAAAAGAACAACAACTAAAAACTTAAAGGAAAAACGTAAATAAGTTGAGTGTAAAATATCTAAAGCTGTAATGATCACTTTAGGGATGATGAATGATGAGAGAGAGATACTATGTTTATAGGGAGCTTGAAGTCACTAGGAGGTCGAGATTTTCATGGAGGGTCATTCCTTTGATASATCTTTAAGTTGGGTTTGTTGTTGAATTAGCCATCATCAATACATGGAAGACACGTGGAAGGGCTGGGGGAAGCTTCAAAATACACCGAATCTTACGTTTACATTAAGGGCATTCTCGAAATTGGGCAAGGCATCAGGCGCCTAGCTTGGATTTTTCCTACACAAAATCACCATTTCAGTTAGAAATCAACTCTAAATGATGTAAAAATGTCCTATATGTATGTATAACCTAAGATAACTCTAAATGAAAAGGTTTTGACACTAAAGTAAGCTTGAAATACAGTTTCAGAATGTAAAAAGTTAGAAAACAGCACCAAAATAGCTTCTTTTTACCATGTAAACAAGGAAAATCAGTTATGCTCAAAGCGAACAATATTATACAATTGTGGAGATACTTAAGGGTATGAGGACACCGTTGTCCTTAATAGTCAGTAGTGGAAGAAAGATCGAATGGCCATGAGTTGAGTTGAAAGTCGAAAGCTAGCCTCCAAACGTTCTTAAAAGTAAAATCTATAGAATGGATGTTCTTTACTTTAGTTTAATGTTTATTTAAAATCTAGTATTTTCTTTTCTGAACATTTCGATATGTGTGTCTTCGTAGTAGATGATGTTATTTTTCAAGAAAATCCAAGAGAAAATAAACTAAGTGGTGATGCACTCATTGCATCTAAAAAATAAAAAATCACTACGCCATGAAAATTGAAGCAAAACTTCTGCTGATGATAACTTTTTATAATTGTTTATCAATTTATTAGAATATATAGTTTCGAATAATACCTTCTCATTAACTTTTTATATTTATTTTAAACAATCATTTTACCAAATCAATTTKAATCCTCGAATTTATGTTTGATTACATTAAACTCTAAACTTGAAAGATGACAAAGAAACTAATATCTCTCTGACTTAAATTAGAATTTTAGCCTCTGAATTTCTCACCAACATACATGAATATAAATAGATAAACATATGAGTATATGAAAATATTTAGGAATAAATTTTTGTAATGTTCCACTTCCCATTTATGGTTTATTGTTTTTAACTTATTAGAATATTTACATGTAAAAAAAATTATTAGAATATTTGTTTTATCATAACTATTCACTCTTTCTTATTTATAATTTTTAACAAATATTCTCAAAATTGTATTCAAATTGTTAGAGGAAAGATGTTTTCAGTTTAAAATATTTTTTATTTATCATCTTTAAGAATATTTTCAAGATTGTATTCAAATTTTTCGAGAAAGATCTTTTTAGTTTAAAAATAATGTGTGAGATTCAAAGAATCTTGAAAGATAAATCTAAAGTTTGGTTGAAACCACCATTGAGCTTAAACTCTAGCTAGTTGGGTACAAAACCTTGAAGTAGTGGGTGTACGATAGTACAAACAATAAACTATTGCATAGACTATGCCCATTACAAATCTCCCACCTGCCCGAAACTACATTGTACATATCTCCTAGACTTTCTAGATGACCCTCGAACACTTTATCCGTGAGAGCCTTCGTAAATGGATCGGCAATGTTGTACTCCGAAGCGATCTTTGTGACAATCACGTCCCCTTGTTGCACTATTTCCCATATCAAATGATACTCCCTTTCGATGTGATTGTCTCTTTTGTGACTTCAAGGTTCTTTAGAATTTGTTACAGCACCACTATTATCACAATAAAGAGTGATGGGTAAGTTTATATTCGTAACAACTTCCAAATCAGTTAAGAACTTCGTAAGCCATACAGCCTTTTAGCAGCAACGTGTTCGACCTCCATAGTGAAGCCTACAATGCATCYTTGTTTGATGCTCAGCCACACTACAGCCCTTCCGTTAAGAGTGGCCACTGATTGTGATGTGGATTTTTTGTACATTTACAAACCACGAGTTTAGGACGGTTTCCATTCATCCGTTGACTCACGAATAGTGGAACTAGTAAATCGCGATGGAGTACTGTGCCAGGTTTTGGAACCATTGCCTAGCACAGTCAATGAGTGTTCCGAAGAAACCTCGGTACTTCTCGACATCGATGTATCCTACCTTTCTCATGGCATCGTTATATGAGGTTTTGTGATCTACAAGATATGTCAACTCGTCATATTTGTCAAATTGCGGTCTTTTGAAGCCTTTTGAGAGTTCGATGGGTAGGACGCTGGCGGTGAATAGCTCCTACGCTATCTTTGAAGGCTCATAATGGATCGTGGGTCCTCTACTCCCAGTCTCGAGCTTGATTCGCACCTGGTTGAAGATTTCCTACTTGATGCGAACCAACTCCTCCAAGTCGATCCAAACGTGGGACCCACTCGAGTGGTTGGATGTCTTGGTACCGCTTTGGGATTCCACGTTCAAGCCAGTCAACCCACATTGTTTTTGCTTGGCGTTGACCTTGTTTTGGAGGTCCCTCGATCCCTTGGGGAGTTCGAGTGTCATGATGGGGTCCTCGTCGGTAGGGCCCTCTTTTGGAGCCATCCGGGGCTCCCCTTCAGTGGTTTCGTTGTTATTCCCATTTTCGTTCTCGGGGTTTGGGGCTCTCTGAGCCCAGTCAGTCAAGATCACTTCGATAAATTTCCCAATGGGTGGACATTTTGGCATTCATTCCCCATATTTCGCTCTGAAACCCCAGCTTCTCCTATGGGGGTTTCCTACTTTTCATTTTCCGAGTTGACCAAAACGGCAGAGCGGGTAGGCAGTATCCCTAGCTCCTTTAACCTTGTGCAGAGCATGGGGAGTAGGGACTGCCTTGTCGATAGGCTCATCGTGTTGACGCTCATCGTCAACGGATTGTTTGAAGGATGACTCCTTGTCCGCAGTCATCGTCTAGGTGTCTTAGTGATGGGAATGAGCTTTTGTTTGGCTTGAAAACATTGTTCCCACAAACGGTGCCAATTGTTGATGGTGATTTTGGAGAGGTCCACGTGTCTCACGGATGAGTGTGTTCGCCAAGGAGTAAATGAACTTACAACCAGAAAACACGACCTCGATGCGATGTCCCACCTAATCGGAGTAAAGTAGAGTGTGCGCCTTGGGATTTCAGTGATAGATTTGCGCCTTGGGATTTCAGTGATAGATTTTTCACTTACTTAGTGTTAGTGAGAGTCCTTCCCTTTTATAGGTGCAAATGGCCAACGAGGAAGGAGGTCAATTGTAGATGGACAGGGGTGCCGAGCTGTACTAGGCTCTAACAGAGGATGGACATTCCTGACAGACCGTGGTTGGTGCCTTCATCTGTAGGTGTGTAAGCCTGCCGCTTGTAGGTTTCAAGCTGGAGTCCTCTATATATATATATATATTATGAATTTAGGAAACAAAAAGGCTACCTAAGGCGGCTTTATTTGGAAAGCAAAAGATATATGTTTGTACGTACATACATGCATACATCCAACTTTTGCCATAATAATATATTTGGCGTAATTTTTCACCTAATAAAATATTTTACAAGAATAGCATAAATGTAAAAATTCATATATAAATACATTAACAATGATATTAATTGATAGATTGCCGTTTGTCACGAAATAAAATATTTTACGAGAATATCATCAAAAATCGAGATTTGTCGACGTGAACGCAAAATTATTTTTTTTTATAACAAAATTGTAAATATTGCAATCAGTTTGACCACGATTTTAATTTCTTTCTACATGCATGTATAACAACTACTAAATCAGTATTTCAGGGRAAAAAATAAACTACTAAATCAGGATTAATTATTGAGAAATCTAAATTATATAACAATAACTTAATAAAATTATTATGAGYTTATTAAATTTTAAATAATATATATTTAATAATTCATGTAAGTAAATTTATAATAACGTACAGGTTAGATAACCGACTATAAGGTTGACTAATTAATGCTGATCCAATACAAAAAGGAAGTCTTTATAAAAAAATTAAAAATACAAAAATATTTACAAAAAGAAGTCTTAAYGATGTTTTTTTTTTCTTGGAAAAWGGCTTACTAAATTTAAAGCTTTGTATCAAAAAATAAAATAAAATAAATTTAAAGCTAGTGSTTATGTAGTTATCTATTTGTTAGAAATAATTTTTAAAGAATAGAATGAAATAGAAAACTTGACACATTATAATGGCCTAAAATGTAAATCGACATGGATACTTATCTTTTATGATATGGTGGGAAAATTTAACAAGTCATAACTAAATCCAATGAGAAACAAAATCAAAATTGGTCACGTTTGCTTCATTCCTTTGATACATAATAAAATATAGAATTATAAAGAGATACCGATACAAAGTACAAATATTGTGACACGAATTCAATAATTTAGTTAAAGATAAAAAAGTTCGGTTCATATTTAATGTGTTCTATTCGTGTTTCACATGTATCTATTGAATTTTTAAAGAGTTCCAATAATACACTCAGGTTACCTCAATTAAATAATTTCTATTTCATAATTAATGAGTGGTAMTCTATCATTTTGGAGTAGCTTTCTTGGCTTGGGACCATCACAAAGAAATTCATTTACTTTTGGGTTTAAAAGTTAGCACTTCTTGKGCTTCTTTTATGCAGCTGAGCCTTGCTTCTAAAATCAACTCTAGCTAGTAAGTTTTCTCTTATTTTTGCTGTAATATTTGGTTGTTGGTCTATTAGAAAGAGARAAGCTTCTATCTTTTTCTTGTGGTTTCTACCACTTATATTCTTTTATTTATTTTATAATGTTCTCGTTACTTTTTTTTTCTCTTTTTCCTATTATTTATAAAATTACAAGAACATCGACAATGTCGCATTGGTTAAATATATATATATATATATATATATCTTTATTTATTTATTTATTGTGGATATCATGTTTCTCAAAAATTGTAAAGAAATATAAAATATGAAATGAAAGATTAGGTTGATATTTATTGTTTCCAATTTATGAGAAATATTTGATCGGTGGCTATTCTCTGTTGTTAGTTCTTCATTTGTTAGCTATTATCCATCTAGCAACGCTTTCGTCTTCTTTTTTTTCCCTCCATTTTTCCCGTTTCTTATTTAACATTTTATCTTTCTTGCAACTAGAAAGATAATGTTATTAACAAAAAAAAAAACTATTTGTTTAAATGACTAATGTTCCTTTAAAGTTTGATCTCTACAAGCTGGYAAAGATGTCGAGTAGAATTGTAGATCTACGGTCTGACACCGTGACGAAACCGACCGAGGCAATGCGAGCTGCGATGGCGATGGCCGAGGTTGACGATGATGTGTTGGGAAATGACCCCATAGCCTTGGAGTTGGAAGAAGAGATGGCAAAGATGATGGGGAAAGAAGCAGCTCTATTTGTTCCATCAGGCACTATGGGAAATCTCATAAGTGTCCTTGTTCACTGTGAGATTCGAGGGAGTGAAGTAATTTTAGGAGACCGTTCCCATATCCATATATTGGAAAATGGAGGCATTGCCACCATTGGAGGAGTTCATCCAAGAACAGTGAAGAATAATGCTGATGGAACAATAGACATTGATTTGATTCAAGCTGCCATTAGAAATCCAAAGGGCGAGCTTTTCTTCCCAACAACAAGGCTCATATGAATTCACATGCGAAGTAAGGATAGTGTAATATCTATGACTTTCATGTTCATTTTAAACTTTCAAATATTTTATTTTTACTCTTGAAGTTTACGTTAAAAAAAGCTACCTACTTTACTAATTGTCGTTAATTTTTTAGAATTATTTAACAAAACCTGACATTTTTATRTGTTTGTTTAGTTACCCGATATGTGATGTCTACATTTGGAATCCAGATGTAGTAGTATAGTACTTGAGAAAAGGAATAGTTTAAGATTTTTTTAAATGCTTATCATTGAAAAGGTGACGATGAAGTGAACTTTTAGGGTGATGTTTAGAATTTTGTCTATACAGTCCTTGTACTTTAAAAGGGTTTCTAATAAGATCAATAAAATAGGTCTCTATCATTTACTCCATTAGTGTAATGCTTACACAACCCAATGCTTAAACCGACTTGAAATGAATTTGCCATGTAATACTTAAATAGTTATATGATATAAGTCTTAAACTGACGAAACTAATGAACTATTAGCCACAATTTAGATGGTAGAAAGGTTGCTTTTCTCTTAAACGATATAGTTGATTAATGGAAACTATACGGTGAAATGCAGTTCTGGAGGAAAATGTCTTTCGGTAGAATATACTGATGAAGTTGGAGAGTTAGCTAAGAAACATGGTCTGAAACTTCACATCGATGGAGCTCGTATTTTCAATGCCTCAATTGTGAGTACTACCAAATAAAGGGAGTTTCTTTTTTTTAGTTCAATAATATGTAGGAATGAATTAGATCTATACCTCCTATCTTTTGATGGATATATATACATATATATATATATGCATTAACTAGTTGAGTTAGGCTCTGTTCTTAGTTTCAAGATTATTTTAAAATAAATATATTTTTTAGTCTATAAATTTTAACTAATAGGGTTTTTTTAATCTCTCTACTCGAGCTTGAGCTTCTCTTTCTCTTTCTCTCACTCTCCTATTCAACTTCAGATTTTCTTCACAACCATGTCATGATTTTTCTTTCTCCCACCGTTGGTAGTCATGCTAGGTTTAGTTTGGGATTACGGTGGAAGTTTAAAAGTAATGGTCGGCAACTGTACTGTAGAAAAATCAACTGTATTATTGTCCTTGTATGTTTTCATTTTGAATATATGAAAATGAAAGTTACGGCGGTTTGGTAAATTAACACTAAATTATTGTGATTTATTGATACTTTATTATCTAAATTTGTCATAACTCTAAGATAATTATTTTAAATTTTATATACTTTAACTTACAATTATTCTCTTTACTCTAAATTATTTTGTAAAAGATTACGCAAACAATATTGTTACACAAAATTAAATTGATCAAAATCTGGATTCAATTTAAACATAAAAAAACGGGATATAGGACGGAAAAATATGTGAAAACCTATATACGGAACCGTGCAGCTGTCAATTTTTTAAGGAAAATACTCGCTACTTAACAACGGTTAAATCATTGTCTCACTACTATTGAAAATTTGACAATTCATTACTATTTAAAAAAAATCTGTTTTTTCATTTGTGTCTCTTGATTGTCAATCAAACATTGAAAGGTGGTTAAAATTAGTTCTGGCTTATATGTAACAAAGTATTTTCCTTTATTTAATTTGGTTAGAGAATGTGGTAGATTCATAAACAATATAAATTAATAAACAAACCTAAGCACATCTTTTCTTCTTTTTAAACTTATTTAAATATAGCTTTTGAACCATCTTTTCCTTCATACAAAAACAATCATCTTATAAAAGAGATTTTCATATGTTTAACAAAAAATATTCTCAGGCACTTGGGGTTCCAATTGATCGATTGGTACAAGCTGCTGACTCAATATCAGTATGTTGATCTACATTAATTGTTTTTTGAATATTTCTCGAGCTTTTATATTGTCTCGACTAAACGATTCTTTGACTCAGGTATGCTTATCAAAAGGTTTGGGTGCACCGGTTGGATCGGTTATTGTTGGTTCCAAAAGTTTTATTGCCAAAGTAAACATTTAAATTTAATTTTTTAGTGATATTAATACTATGTTTGGGAATGCTATTGGGATGTATTACTGCGTTTTAAATAGAATACTTTTCAGCATGACTTCTGAAAAGATTGAATATAATATATAACCGGTTTAAATGTTGCTTATGATATTTTTAAAATCTTAATTCTATGTTGAGTCTTTTAACATCATTAAATATTTTAATGGAACTTGTTCGTAAAAAATTTTCTTTGAAATAAATTGAGAGATTGGGGTAATCTTGAAAGTTTTAAAGCTGTTAAGAGTAGAATTATAACTCTTACCATAGATTAAGAACATTAGCTAAAAAAAATACATTAATTAAGTGATTTCTCTAAACGCACCTTTGAAATTGCTTTTCCAGTGTTTTTAGACAATTTTCACAACATTTTTTACTGTAGAAATCAAACAGTAAACATCATACAAAATTCAAAACGTGATTTTGCCTAGAAAAAACTCTTTCCACTATTCCAAAAATATCTTCCCCATTTTCTAAAGTGATCTACCTTTTGATATATGTGACGAAAAATGGTGAAAAATTGAAACATGGTTGTAATTAGTAAAAACTATTAGGCGGCTAACTGTTAAAAAAAAAAAAAAGAACCCGTGAAGTTTGTCATAAGTTTAAAAACTTACCCCTATCCTTTCAAAATTTCAATATTACTCTTGACATTTCATAAACATTTCAAAAATATCATTTAAACAAACATCCAATAATATTTTGAACAGAAAGTTGACATCGCAGAATCTAAAAAACATGTGACAATTATGTGAAAATTTACCTAAATTAAGTATGAAAAGAGAAAAAGTGGGTAATAAACTATTGTTTCTAAAAGAGCCAAATTTGGCAGGCAGCTGAGAAACAAACTCTCCCAAAATAAGAAGACTTTTAGGACAAAAATGAATGGTTAATTTGCAGGTTGTTGTAGATTATGTCGTGTCAACTTTTCATTCAAAGCATTTAACCGTTCTTTGCTAAAACAATATTTTTATACTAATTTATGGAAGCTCAATACAATTACTTAAACTTTTAAACTTTTGAAACAATAGAAGTATTTTTGTAGCAGAGACAAAGTTCAGAGAATTTTTTTTTTCCTTTTTGGTAATTTTTCCAAATTATATATATATGTAGACACACGCGTACGTTTATTATATTCTCACATATATAAGAGATTTTATGTATGTTGAAATTGTTCTGTCTTAAATATTAGGCTAAAAGGGTTAGGAAAACTTTGGGTGGTGGGATGAGGCAGATTGGCATCCTTTGCTCTGCTGCACTTGTAGCAATAAAAGAGAATCTTCCAAAACTTGAAGATGATCATCACAAAGCCAAACTACTTGCTAGTGAGTGTTCACTTTCTTCACTCATTCATATCTACATTTTAAATTATTCACTTTCTTTTTTCTTATTCTATTTTGGGTCAATTTAGGTGGGTTGTCTGAAATCAATGGATTAAAGGTGGATCCGAAATCAGTTGAGACAAATATTGTGAGTATCCTTAATAAAATTGAAATCTTTCGAAGATTTATGGATAGTAATTAAAATCTTTCAAAGATTTATTGATAGCTGTATTGGAGAGCATGCTTTTTAACTACTGTAAATTTGTTTTTTAATTTCTTATACGAAATATCGTTCATATTTGGATAGAAATAAGTACTTTTAGAAAGTTTAGACACTTAAAAAGTAACTATCATAAGTGGCTCATTGGTCTCGAGTACAAATTGTTGAATATGGTTAAACAATTTAAAAGTATCAATTTTAGGTGATTAAATGTCATCCTTTTACCTCAATATTTGAAAAAGTAGCAAAAAAAACAAGTATCTATTTGCAGAATTAACAATCACATTTCAATTTTACAAAAATAGTAAAATTTGAAGATACAGCTCATACATCATATATGAAAAAGTCTGATTTACCCTTATAAGAACACTTAGCCCAACAATTATAACTAAGGTACTTTTTGTACAAGGTAAATCAATTATAATTTATATACCTTGTATTCAGTACATTAAGGTAAATTCATTTTAACAATATATTTTATATGAATACTGGTATATCAATGATATACTTGATATACCTGATTTTATATACCATTGATATATCTGAAAAATCTAGAAGGATGAAATAAATAAATAAATATATATATATGTATTAAAAACCGAAAAATGATCATATTTAAGATATTTTTCGTAAAAGCCAAATATTTACAAAATATGACAAATATTTTCCTTATTTAATTATTGATACATATGTGTGTTGATATCCGATTGAGTCATACTATTGATATACCTTATTTAATTACTGATATATATATGCGCTACAATTGAAAAAAAATAATTTTATATATCATTGATATACCTCATTTCAATTTGATTTCAATGCTAGTATACTATATACTTTATGTTAAGTTTTATTCCACCAACAAAAGTTCATTTAGAATTTTGGGTTAAGGAGCAAAAATTTTAAATTTTAAATAACATTAGAAAATTAGAAAAACTCTTTCCCCGAGACGAACTATTTAGTGAAGGAACCTTTTGAAATTTGTTATCATTTAGAATTAAAGGATGTCTTTCAAGTGATACATTGGCCTTTAATTAACATTAAGTAAATATAGCAAGGTTTTGCCTAAAACAATTTATTTTATAAAGTAAATCAGTTATAATTGATATATACATATTATATAATACATCAAGTAAATAAGTTATAACGATTTACCTTATTTGATATACCATGAATATATTTAAAAATCTAGAGGTTAAAACATATTTAAGACTACTAAATTTTTTATCCATACAAAGGTATATAAATATACGAAATATATAAATGATATACGTTTTAGAAGGTAAATCGGTTATAACTGATATACTTTGGTGTTCTACATTCTACGTATTATATCATTGATAATGATTGATATGTGACATACTTTTGTATAAGTTAAATAAGTTATAATGTATTTCAATACTAAGTATATTAATTAAAACTGATATATCTAGTACGTAGTACATTTGAATTAACGTATATACGTTATAACAAATATACGGAATATAAAATATATCATTAGTATAATATTTGAATATGGTATAACAGTGATATACTTGATATATCTATATCATTTATATGAAGTATTTCGAATAACGTATATAAGTGATATATTTGATATACCTAATATGAAGTATATCAAGGTACATGAGTAACTGATATACCTAGCATTGAGTACATCAATACCTATATACCAGCTTAATGATATAGATATAAACCTAATGGTAAAATTATAACCAGCAAAACTTCGAGAATAAAAAATTAAATATTTTATCATATTTGCAAAAGGGTTACCATATTTGTAAACATGGCGAAACAATTTAGCTACCCATCACAAATACCCATATTTGTTTGTGTATTAATGAATTGATCAATTTTCATTTTTGTTTTTTGTTTTGTTTTTTTTAAGTAAGGAATATCATTACAAGATCTAAAACTTGTCACTTTTTTTTCCTTTAATTTTTTTTATGACCAGATATTCTTTGAGTTAGAAGACGTTGACTGCAAAATCTCAGTGGAAAAATTCTGTAGAAGTTTGGAAGAACGAGGCATTTTTATGATGCAAGAAAGCTCAACAAGGTCTACTCTTAAAATCCAATCCCTTTTATGTTGTTATCCTCATTTTGAATACTTGCATTCATGATAGTTATTTTTTCTTGTTTTGGATAAATTAAAAGCAACTTACTTTAAGCCTAAGTGCTTCATTGGAACATACTCAAAATTATTTTTAAAAGTATAGAAAAAATATAAAAAATTAGTCACTTCTTACGAAGGTTTATATAATTAAAATATTTTGCCAACATAAACATAGTTCAAGTGGTTAAGGCACGAGCTCGACTCTTCATTCCCACATGTTGTACTTTACACACACATATATTAAAGATTAGTAACATATTTTGAAAATACTCCCAAATATATCTTTTATGGGAACGGTTGAAAAAAAAAAAGAATTAGTCAAATAATTTCTTTAAAAAGTAATTCAATTTATTTTTATTTTTTACTTTAATTACAAATATTTGTCCCTAAACAATATGTCTAATTCACTCGGTCTTAATAATAGGCTTTCCGTTTTGATTTTTCTTAGCTATAAATATAAATTTTCGTGTGCACATGGTCTAAAAAAAAACCAAAGTAAGTTTGATAATGTTTTATTTTCTGGTCTCTTGTTTCATGCTTCTGTTTTCAAAAAAGAAAAAAACATGTTTAATAACTTTGATTTTTCCTTGTTCTCTCGAATTTTAAATGAACAAAATAAAAGTTTTACATGAAAAATATGTTTTAAAAAATTTAAAAATTAAATTGTTCTATTTAATTGTTGGTATATACATGCATTTTAAATTATTCAACTATTATTTTGATTTATGATTTTACAAAATTTAAATGGAAAATAAGAAAAAACAAATGAATTATTTTCCCACTTCATTTATACATATGTCCATACAATAATATTTACTATTTTTAAATCGAAAAGATAATTCTCAGATATTTTTAAAAAAATGAGAAATGGAAATATTACAAAATTTTACACCTAAATATTTTCCTTTCATTCATATATTTCAAGGTGATGAAAAAATCAGAGGCTAAAATTCTAATTTAAGTTTGAGAGAGTATTAGTTTCATCATTTTTCAAGTTTAGAATTTAATGGAAATGAAACTTTAATTTCAGGAATATTAAAATTAACTCGGAAAATGACTTTTTACGAATTTTTTTTAAAAAAATTAATTAGAGGGTATTATTCAAAACTATGCTAATAAAGCCATTCATCCAAAATATATGTATACTTTTTTTTTATGCTCCGTTTGCTCGTAGTAAATGATTTCAAATTCCGAGATTTTAAATAATAGAAATAGTTTCAAATTCATGATTGAGTTTGGAACAAATTGATTTTAAATTATTGAAATTAAAATTTCTTATTTGAAGAGAATTGAAAAAAAATATAACATTTGACTATTATGCCGTTATTATTTTATATGGTATTCTATTAATAATAATATAATATTTTAATACGAAACCAATATAAAATGTAATCCTTTAATTAAATCAACTTAATAAATTTAATCTTCCAATGAAATTAAAGAAAAAACAAAAAAATGTGTATATATTTCAATTCATATATATATATAAATGTAAGCGCATTATGTTTATAACTAAAATTCCTTAAACCATAAACCAAAATTTCCTCATATTTTTCACTATTTTCTTCTTATTGTCCTGATTCTAATTCTTTATTTATTAGGAAAAAAACCAATCAACATAACAAATGTCATACTAAAAACAAGAATATGCAAAAAAAAAAAAAAACAAACAAAAACAAAACAATACTTCAACTAATATATGTGTACACATATACATACATATGTATCTATATATATATATATAGATATATATATATATGTGTGTGCGTGCACGTCCATGAAAACAAAAGAGAAATTTTAAATGTATCAAACTATCGACTTCATTGCAAATCCATCGTATTTGGAACGAAAATTCTTTTAACTCAAATTAGTGTTAAAAAAAAAAGATTGAATGGTGATCCAAAAAGATGTATGGGGAAGGGCAAAAGAGAAAACAATTGTAATATGTTTGAAAATTTTTAGCACAGAAAAGTTCATAAATAATTATCAAGGTGTAAGGTGGAGTGATGTGAATAAATTAAAAGAAATTAAATATCTATTTTTTCTCCTATAGAATAGCATAAATTTGGGAGTTGTTAGGTTTTAATTTCAAATCATTCCAAATCCAACCTATTTGAAATGAAAATTTTCTTTTGACAAAAGATGTGATTTCTAATTGGTTAATTTTTTTTTTCAAACCAAATAGTCTAAATGATTTAAAAATCAGTATGATTTGCCAGGGATTGCAAATCAAGGTTCCAAACAATATGAAACCAACACAACAAAAATATTGTTCTCAGAATTTTCACTATTTAGATTACAAAATTCGAAAACATTTTTTAAAAATAAATCTGACAAATGCATATTTACCGAATAAATTGATTAAGTGTCTCTAAAAAGGATGTAGATTGCCACCCAAACAGCCCCTTAAACATGGACTAAAAAATATATTCTAACATTATAATTTAACACATCTCAGCCTAGGTTTAAATTCTCACCCTATATTTATGATATAATATAATTCCAAAAGAAAATATTGAATTTGTCATCAAATTGATTTATTATTTACGCAAATTAATTTTTGCAGGGCTAGAATTGTTGTCCATCATCACATATCAATAAGTGATGTTCATTATACTTTATCTTGCTTCCAGATGATCTATACTAATTCTTGGATTCTTTAATAACAATGTTATATATTTTCAAATGCTATTCTTAAAAGTACAGTACCTCTTTTAATATATCAAAAGATCACACGTTTTTAACAGAATAATTTGTTTAATAAGATCTAGATTTATATATCTATTTTGAGGAATTTAAAAATTGTTTGAATTTCAATTAATAGTTTAAAATATTTTACAACCTATGTTAGATATTTATTTTTTAAAAAGGACTTAATAATAAGTTTTCTTCACAAACCTACCCCTTGTAATTCTTCTTTCAACAGGTAACTTATAAACTCACTCCTCTCCTTTGACTTTTTGGAGCAAACTCTGAGTGGAATATTAGTTGGAAATGGCAATTAGTCGCAACTTTCCCTCTCTAATAAAAAGAATGAAATTCTCCCCCTCTAATAAACAGAGTGGAATCTGTTGCTTCATAATATAATCTCTCCATATCTATATCTATATCTATCATAAAGATCTATGATACATAAAAGCGTGAACATGGAAGAAATTATCCTTAACTTTTTATTAAATACCATGTATATCTTTTATACTCCATTGCGTTAATTTTTTATTTCATTAATTTGTTTGTTTGTTTTCTTTTACTGTTTAATACTTCTATAGGTTGTAAAGATTGTGACAAGTGCTTTCATTAATTTTTTTACTTTTTTTTTAATAGGTATTAAACGACTTGTGATTTCATTTTTTAGTTTTACTTGTTTTTTTTTTCCTTTTTTAACACGGCATTGGTTAATTTTTTTTTCCTTTATTTCAACAATTCTATGTTGTGTTTTCCTAAAATTTTTTACTTTTTCTTTAACAGTTCTAAAGATATTAAATATGGCCACAAGCTTTGATTTCATTAATTTTTTCAGTTTTTATTTTTTGACACTTCTATAGATATTAAAAATTTTTAGTTTGTTTTTTAAAATTCTATCCGCATTCATTTTGTTTTGCATATGAAAAATTATATCATCATTATTTAATAATAATTAATTATAGAATATTATACAAGTTGTACAATATAAAAAAAAAACTATAAAAGCAAAAAAAAAAAAAAACTTTCTTAATCACCTTTTGTTGTCCATACCCCGTATTCAATCTACCCTACCTCATTTATTTATAAAAACTCATACAAAAGTTTTTTATTTTCTCCCAATACACAAACATATTTTGACATTAAAAAGAAACTTCTCAAACTTCATAACTTTGTCGGTAAGTTTTGATTTCATTAAAATTTTTACCTTTTTTTTTTAAAAGTTTAACACTTCTATATAATTAAACATGTTTAATTGGTTTGTCTCTTGAAATTCTATTTGCATTCATTTTGTTTTACATTTAAAAAGTTAGGATGTGACAAATTCTCTCATCATTATTTAATAGTGGAGTTTGTCTCTTGAAATTCTATTAGCATTGATGTCTCCATAGTAAAGATTTTAACATCATTATTTAATAATGTTTAATTATAAATATTAAAAGCGGTGGGATCTCAAAAGTTTTAAAATTTCTTCATCCATTTCAACTATAAAAAGGACTCTCTCCCACTCATTTCTAACACAATAATTTAAGGTTGGTATTTTCTTTCTTCTTCTTCTACTTTTATTTTCTTATTATTGTTTTCACTTTTCTTCTCATGATTTTTAATTCGTAAGGTTTCTTAATTTTGAAATTGCAGTGGATATCATTCAAATTTATCATAGCAACATTGTTTTGTAGTCTTGAACATCGATAAATGGTGAATATACGTACACACAATTCATTAGAATATCATAATTGATCATGTTTAAATATTAAAAATTTTGTTTATTATAAATATGTTTATTTTGAGCAAAAGATTAATAATAATTTTTTTGAACCAAAGAGTAATAATGTTTTTAAACCTCTTTAGCATTCTTTTATTTGATATTCTCACCTTGCGCGCGAAGTGCTATGGGTCAGTTTTGGGGCGGAGGAGGATTCGTTCTCTATTCCTGCGGCTGAGAAGCCTCAATGATAAAGGAACTAACTCAATTATGCATGACAACTCTCTTATACAAGGTCCCCACAACAATAATAAGAATAACCCCAATAACAAGATAATGAATCAACCCCAAGAAAGCTAAACATATTTGTGCTTGGAAAAGATGATCAAAGATCAAGAAGAAAAAAGAACTTGTTCCTATCTTCAAGATTTCGAACTCTCCACAACCTAATTGATCAAACTAGATTGAAAGTTCTAAACATGCATTCTAAACACAAGAATACAAAGAAAGCTTAAAACTTGAGAGAGACTAAACTCAATCTGAAATTTCATTCATCAAATGTTGTATTTGAAAAGCAAATGTACATCCCTATTTATAGTAATTGAAAAGACACAATGAAAAGATACAACCCTTGGATGAAAAGACACAACCCTTGAAAAATACATAATAAGTTAAATATGTGGATGAATCTAGATTTTTAGATTCATGAAGTTTCTTGGATGACAAGATGTCTTTTCAAGCTTTAAGGGATGCAACTCTTCACCAATTGTTAACACCTTAGTTTGGAAGTGACCATTCAACCCTTCTTGTAGTCTTTTAGCTCTAGCTCTTGTGATTGGACCTTGTGGCATAATGATTGGCTCATGATTGGGTTGACTTTGAGCATAAGCTTCATTTGAGCTGATTTGAGCATCCTCCTCTTATAGGCTTTCCCCGTGCACTCCGTGATCACTCATTTACAATGTCCAATCACAAGAGCTAGAGCTAAAAGACTACAAGAGAGAAAACACGTGAGGGAGTGCTTGTAAGGTCCATTTTTACTTTGTGTTTGTTTTTGCAGCATGGCAAATGAAGAAAATGAAGGTAACATATCGAATGGTAGGATGAGAGAGGCCCAACAAAGAGCTATGGAGCGAATGATTTGTACCATGGAAGACATATCGGAACGAATGCATAGGTTGGAGATTCAAAACCAAGCGTAGGAGAGGACACCACCACCACCACCACGTGTTATGGATGACCATCTTTTATATCGAGTGAATGAATCTAAGGAAGGTGGGTCTGATCAACTAGAGGATGACCAAGTTACCTTGTTAGCCGCGCATAGAAGGGGAGATAGACGTGCTGGACATCGCTTGGATAGAGGGAGAGGTCGTGGAAGACAACACAATTATCAGAGGAGAGCTCCGAGAGAAGAGGCTCAAGTTGATCGTAATCTAGGGAGCATCAAATTGAAGATTCCAAAGTTCTTTGGCATGACTGATCCAGAAGAATATATCCAATGGGAGAAGGAGGTGGAGTCGGTTTTTGTATGCCATAATTTCAATGAAGAAAAGAAGGTACAACTATGTGTCGCTCGATTTAAACAATATGCACAAACATGGTGGGATAAGCTAATGTCTCGTAGAAGAAGGAATCTTGAAGCACCAATTGTTTCATGGTACGAGTTCAAGGAGTCTTTGGGGAAGCGGTTTGTTCCAAAACATTTTGAAAGGGACATGGCACAAAAATTGCAAGCGTTGAGACAAGGAAACAAGTAAGTGGAGGATTATTACAAGGAGATGGACACTTTGATGGATCGACTTGATCTAGATGAGGACATGGAGCAACTCATGGCGCGTTTTCTTAATAGCCTAAACAAAGAGATTGCTGACAAGGTTGATCTACAACCTTACTTTGACATTGAGGAGATGTTGCATTTAGCAATCAAGATCGAGAGACAAATCCAACGGAAGTCCCAACGGTATTCTTCTAAATAATTTTCCAACTCTAGTGCTACATGGAAGAAAGGATAGTAAGAATAGTGATGTTTATCATGGAAATCGAGAGGGGAATGAGAAACCTAAGAGGAAAATTGAGAAATGGGAGAATTCAATGAAGGGGAAAGAGAAGGTAGATGAACATAAGGAGAGAACTAGGGATATTAAATGCTGGAAATGTCACGGGGTAGGGCATGTAAGTAGGGATTGTCAAACGATTAGGATTGCCTACAACACCACATCCTAGACCATACAAACATCAATGGTTGAACAATTGTGGGGAAGTTAGAGTTAATAGACAATGCATTGTGCCATTTTCTATTGGAAGATATAAGGATGATGTTCTATATGATGTTGCACCCATGCATGCTGGAGAAATTCTTTTGGGAAGACCATGACAATTCGATAGAAGAACTGTGCATGATGGTTATCTTAATCGCTACAAATTCACCAAGGATGGGTGAAAGATAATTCTTCTTCCTTTGTCAACCAAGGATGTATTTGAAGAGTAATGTAAGGTAGAGAAAATGAGAGTGGAGGTTGAGGAAATAGAGCAAGAGAGTAAAAATATTTTGAGTGAAAAGAGCAAGAGAGAAAAGAATTTCAAAGAAAAAAATAGTGAGAAAAACAATTGTGGAAAAAAGAAAAGAGCAAAGAGAGTGAGAAAGTGCTCAAAGAGAGAAAAGTAAGAAATGAGAGTTTGATAGCTAGAAACAGTGAGGTTAGGAAAGCTTTGTTTTCAACAAAACCGATCTTTGTACTTTTGTGCAAAGGACCTTGTTTTCTAACTTGTGACTTAGAAACTTCTTTGCCTAGTATTTTTCTGAGTTTGTTGCAGGAATTCAAGGACATATTTCCTAAAGAACTACCAGGTGGATTGCCACCACTTAGGGGAATTGATCACCAAATTGATTTCATCCCTGGAGCAGCCATTCCAAATAGGCCAGCTTATCAAGCTAATCCTACTGAGTCAAAGGAGATTCAACAACAAGTTGATGAGTTGCTTGCCAAAGGATATGTGAGGGAAAGTCTTAGTCAATGTTCAGAAGATTACGGTAAAGTATCGTCATCTTATACCGAGACTTGATGATATGTTAGATGAATTACATGGGTCTATTTTATTTAATAAAATTGATCTGAAATCTGGATATCATCAAATTAGGATGAAAGTTGGTGCTGAGTGGAAAACTGCCTTTAAGACCAAACATGGATTGTATRAATGGTTAGTTATGCCTTCTGGTCTTACCAATGCACCTAGTACGTTTATGCATCTCATGAATCATGTTTTGCGTGAATTTCTAGGAAAATTTGTGGTAGTTTACTTTGATGATATTCTTGTTTATTCCCAGTCATTAGAAGAGCATGTCGAGCATGTTAGAAAGGTTTTGCTTGCATTGAGGGAAGCTCAATTGTTCGCCAATTTGAAAAAGTGTTCATTTTGTTTGGATAGGATTAATTTTCTTGGATTCGTTGTTTCTGCAAATGGTGTTGAAGTTGATATTGACAAGGTTAAAGCTATTAAGGAGTGACAACAACATAAAAATGCTAGTGAAGTGAGATCATTTTATGGCTTAGCTAGTTTTTATAGGAGGTTCATTAAAGATTTTAGTACCATTGCTGCACCACTTAATGAAATGGTTAAAAAGAATGTTGTTTTCAAATGGGGAGAATCTCAAGAAAAGGCATTTGCTATTTTAAAAGAAAAATTAAGTTCTCCACCTTTTTTGTCTTTGCCAAATTTTGAAAATACATGAGTGTAACGGTAGTGGAATAGGAATTGGAGCAGTTTTAATGCAGGAACAAAAACCCATTATGTACTTTAGTGAGAAGTTGAATGAGGCTGCTTTGAGCTATCCAACATATGATAAAGAGTTGTTGCTTTGGTAAGAGCATTACAAACTTGGCAACATTACCTATGGCCAAAGGAGTTTGTGTCTGCATTTCACTTATAATATACATACATCTTTATTGATTATATGAAAAAATTTTCCATTAATAATGTTTGGTTAAATAATATTAAAAAAGTTTAGAATCTCAACAGTTTTTAAACCTTTTCTTTCAACCATAAAAGACTCTCCACCCTACCTCATTTATTTATAAGAACTCATACAAAAGTTTTTCATTTTCCCTCAAAACACAAAAATATTATATTTTGACATTAAAAATAAACTTCTCAAACTTTATATTTTGCTGGCAAATTTTGATTTCATTAAATTTTTTAACTTTTCTTTATTTATTTTTAGCACTTATATATAATTAAACATGTTTAATAGGGTTGTCTCTTGAAATTCTATTTACATTCATTTTGTTTTGAATTTAAAAAATTAGGATGTGAAAAAATCTCCTATCATTATTTTATAATGTTCGCATTTTGAAATTCTATTAGCATTCGTTTTTCCATAAAAAATATTTTTCACATCGTTAGTTAATACTGTTTCATTATAAATATTAAAAGAGGTGAGATCTCAAAAGTTTTAAAACTTCTTCATCCTTTTCCTTTCAATTATAAAAAGGACTCTCTTCCATTCATTTCTAACACAATAATTTAAAGTTGGTTTCTTTCCTTTTCTTCCTCTACTTTTATTTTGTTATTATTGTTTTTACTTTAGTCTCTAATGATTATTAATTTGTAAGGTTTCTTGATTTTGAAATTGCAGTAGATCACATTCAAATTTATCATAGCAACGTTGTTTTGTAGTATTGAACATTGGTGAAAGGTAAATATAGGTACACACAATTCGTTAGAATATCATAATTGATCAGGTTTAAATATTCAAAAATTTGTTTATTATAAATATGTTTATTTTGAGCAAAAGAGTAATAATTTCTTTTTGTTTTTTTTATCAAAGATTAATAATGTTTTTAAACATATTTAGCATTTTTTTTACTTGATATTGTCACACACAACTGCATTTCACTTATAATATACATGTATGTTTATTGATTGTATGAAAAATTTCAATTAATAGTGTTTAATTAAAGGATATTAAAATAGTCTATAATCTCAACATTTTTAAAACCTCTTCCTTCCTTTCAACTATAAAAGACTCTCTTCCAATCACTTCCTACACATAATTAATTATTTGAGGTTTGTTTGTTTCTTCTTCTTCAACTTTTATTTTATTATTTGACGTTGGTTTCTTTCCTTTTCTTCTTCTACTTTTATTTTATTATTATTGTTTTTACTTTAGTCTCTGATAGATTTTTAATTTGTAAGGTTTCTTAATTTTGAAATTAGAGTAGATTACATTCAAATTTCTCATAGCAAAGTTGTTTTGTAGTCTTGAACATCGATGAAAGGTAAATATAGGTACACACGATTCTAGCTCACTACCTTTTAGCTAGAGATAGGTGTCAATTACCATTGAACTCATATTGGTCGTTGTTCAGTGGTCATGAACTTTGGTAAAAGGTAAATATATATATGCACACATAATTCATTACAATATAATTGATCATATTTAAATATTAAAAAAATGGTTTATTAAAACATGTTTATTTAAAGTAATTATAATAACAACTATTCACTTAGATTAAAAGAATTAAAGTACAACGTGCCTTGCACGTGCTAAGATACTAGTATATGCTAAAAATTCATTTTCTTTGTTATGGCAGATTTCTAATTCCTATATTTTGCTAGGGTGATATTTCATTTTTTTACTCTTTCCAACATATAAAAACAAAATGAAGAAAATAAAAGAAACGAGAAAAACAAAAACACATGTACAAATAAAAATGAATTTAAGTTATCGTTGAATAATAAAAGGCAAAATTCACGTTTCAGTGTAGGCATTATGCATAGAAAAAGCAAAAGAACCAAACCACTCGATTTATTTATATTTAGCCATCATCCAAAGGATTCGCAGTCAGCTAAAACAAAAGATTTTTAGAGTTAACACGAAGATTACATTCACTTTATTCATAAACTCAAAAAACACAAGAACGTGATTTTTTATTTTTTAGATGCGGTGAGTGCATCACCACTTAGTTTCTTTTCTCTCGGATTTTCTTGAAAAATAGCATCATGTACTACAAAGATAAACATATTAAACTGTTTCGCTACTATCGTTTGCTTTTGGTTTCACCTAAAAGCCCCTTTTTATCAATGGAGATAATTGTACTCATCTATATTGAGACTTTGTTTGCAAACTTTACAAACCTAACAATCTTCCCAATGAACAACGTGCCACTTGTATCTTGCCTCGAATAGTCATGCATTCATTTACTCCCGGCTGACAACGAGAGTCTGTTTCTATCGAGCCCTTCAAGATATATCACTTGCTACACGGACCAACGTTTTGCAAACACCAAGTGTCGTTCTATCGCACCTTCAATCTCCTTCCCTCGAACAAAGATGCCTCATTATTCCTATCAATCTACTCGACTATGATAGGCTGACTATCAATCTACCCTAACTTGATAGGGCATGTCTTACTCGTCACCCGAGTAGTTTTTGTTCAATTTTGAGATCGATCCACAAGTTCGTAATGACTATGAGGCTTACCAGTTAATATTGTTCGGCCCCTAAGGATTCCTCCCACATAACTAGGTTTTTTTTACCATGACTCTGATACCACGTTTTAAGGGAAACGGTATCCTCGTACCCCCAAGTATCTCCACAATGGTATATATTATTTGTTTTGGGCATAACCCTCACGGCTTTGCTTTTGGTTTCACCCAAAAAACCTCATACTAATGAAGATAATTGTCCTAATCTATATACCATGGATCACTCTCTTCCTTATCCAATGTGGGACTTTGTTTACACATTTTAAAAACCAAACAATTGTTAGGATAATTGAACCAAAACAGATGACCCATGTCCTACGTGAATAAGACTTTCCAACACTACTATGAATTCCTACAAGCAGTAGGATATTTTTTGTCTTATAAGGATTACAATATTATTCTTTTTGATAAGGTTTAGGATATTTAGCTTCCTATATATAAAGTTCTTTTGTTAAGGTTTATTTGTACAGAATCCAAATATAAAAGCCTTGAGCGGTTATGGGCAGTGTGTGAAAAGGAGTATGTATCCCGTGAGTTTAGTGAGGTGTTTTCAATTGTGTAATCCTAAGTAGCCATTGTATAACGATATCTTGAGTGAGATCTTCATTGTAATATTCCCAACTATAGTGGAACCTGTCTTTTTTGTAGAAGATTGGACGTAGTCCCACGATTGGAGCGAACCAGTATAATCCGTGTGGTGTTAAGCTTTTTCTATCCCTATTTCTTATTCCTTTGTAATTGTTACTCACCTATCTATTTTTAGCCTTAAAGAGGAAAATAAAATAGTTCCTATTTGAAAAACTTTCTATATTTCCCCATCAATTGCTATTAGAGCGTTAGGTTCAGACGGTCGTGGGATCAGCAAAGAGGTAAGGTTTTGAAGGAATCATGAAGTTTGATGGGATCAATTTCAGATATTGGAATATGCAGATGAAGGATTTTCTAACATGCAATAAGTTACAAAAAGCTTTAAAGGAATGACCAGCAAGGATGAAAAATGAAGATTTGGTAGAGACGAACGAAGATGTAGTTGCCATTATCAGATTGTATTTGTCGATGAATGTGGAAAGTCTGGTGGCAAATTACACTGCGGAAATAGGTCTCATGAATGCAGTGGATAATAGGTACAAAAAAACCCTTAGCTAATAATAAGGTATATCTCGTAAGGAGATTTTTTAACATTTGCATGGAAGAGAATACTTTTGTCAATCCCCATATAAGTGAGGTATTAAATTTAATCAATGAATTGATATAAGTTAAGATTACTTGCAGTGATGAAGTAAATGTTACTTTTTTGCTAACATCTTTACTTGAAAGTTGGGAAACAATGAAGACTGCAGTGTGCAATTCATTATGACATAAATATCACAAATATTTCAGAAATTTGTGATTCAGCAATTGCTGAAGAAATTCATACGAAGGAGATCGAAAAAGAGTCTACTTCCAAACAAGACTCAACATTTACTGTTCAAGAAGGTAAAGAGAAGGTTGTAACCGACGACCGACACCAAAAGCATAGCAAGTGGAATCGAAAGAAAGAGGTCGAATGTTTTTACTACTGCAAGAATGACCACATCAATTAAAAAAGTGGAATATTAAAGTATGATCTTAAAATGTATATGACGGAGGTAAATGCAGTTATTGAAGATGCCCTTGTCTGTGTTGAGACCAACACTAAAACATTAACCAATCATCTGTTGGGTGTGTTGCCCTAAACTCGTAGTTTGTATTTTGTAAAAACAAATGTCTATTTAATAAAGTTTTATTCAATAAATTTGTTGTTGAATCATAGCTTTTCATTATCCAAAATCCAATAAACTAAACATCCAAGGTTATTTATGATGAATCGGGACAGTATATATACGGGGTATATAGTTGATATACGGGGTATATATTTGATATACCCCTGATATATGAATGGATAATGTCCCGTGAATAACCTAAAGGGTCTATAGAATATGGATAAAGCTGGGTACCTTATCCTGACAAGACTATGGATATGGCCCACTCTGTAAAGGTTACAGACGACTCGATCCAGGTCGTTCGTGTGGAGACATGCGAGTGGGGATATCCTATACAATGAGTTTGTATAAGACTGGACCACGAAATATGCAATCTTTAGATGTAACACCGTTAACTAATAGGTTGCTATTTCTTAGGATGACCCGACAACTCATTCTCAATCCATAGTGAGTTATGGACTCCTGCCCGTGAGGGCTCGTCCTTTGATCTGTATGGGTGAGAGTGGCCCGAGTCGCTGACTCAACATTCCTACCATTTTGGGGACGAGACCGAGTGGGGAGCTGGGAACATAACTTCACAAGATGGAATTCACACCTCCCCGACTTTAGGGGAGTAGATGAGTGTTCCCTTAAATGCTGACTCCGGGACTTGAACAAGGGGTCCCATCCTCTCATTGGCCGAGAGGGACTTCCGGTTATTGGTTGGACCACAACCGGGTTGTTCATTAGAGGAGCAGTGGTGTTTAAGGAGTAAGATGTAACTTAGGGGTAAAACGGTAATTTGACCCAACTTGAGTTACGAACACTCGTGAAGGATTGACTCGTCATTAATGGTCGTATATCCATGGACACGGAAACATTCTGCAGTGAGAAAAGTGCAACTGCGGGTCTTTAGTGGACTGACCCATAGTTAACGAATCTAGATTAACTCGGTCAATGAGTTTGACCGATTAATCTTGCATCGTTTGAGCTTCTGATCTGTAGGTCCATTAGGTCCCCTTGCTAACTCATAACGGGTAAAACGAGAATCAATTTTTTGGAAGAATTTGAATTGTTCAAATTACTTAAGGGATTATATGTATATTGATACATTATAATATATAGTTAATTATAAATTAAAACTATATATTATGAGAGAAATTGTTTGAATGAGATTCAAATAAAATTAATATGAATAAGATTCATATTAAAACTAGAGGTTAAAAATAATGTGCATAAGATGTACATTAGAACTATAGGTTATACGAGAGAAATGTTATAGAATATAATTCTATTTTTTAAATAAATAATTAAATGTTAATTATTTATTTGATTTTTATATATATATATATATTAATTATTAATTGGATTAATAATTAATAATTAATTAATAAATTAATTTTATATTTTAATTATTATATATATATTATATATTAATTATTTATATAAATATAAATATATATATATATATATTATTAATATTATAATATTAATAATATTAAACTCCCCTGCAAAATTGCACGGGAGTGGGAGGTTAGTGTCACGTGGGGAGTTACCCCATGTCACTGCTTTTGTTTTTTGCAGTTCTACAAAAGTTACAGAACACAGAACAAAAAAGTGGAACTCCCAGATCTCTCTCAAGAAAAAAGTTCTCTCTCTCAAAATTCTCTCTTACGTTCCAAATCGACGCTCCCACAAGCACGATCCTGAGACCTAAGAGGATAGCGAGGAAGACATAGTGGTGGTGTTCGAGGGAAACTCGTTGAAGAAACGTTCTTCAAAGGTAAAGTTTCCTCTGTATTTTCCCTCTTTCAATTTCGGTTTTGTATCCCGAAAATCAGCAACGAAGATCCGCTTCTGCTCCGGGATTCACATCCCTTCAATTGGTATCAGAGCCAGGTTGTAGTTATGATTTTTTGGGATCAAAATCGCTAAGTTTGGTGGGTGATTTCATATTTTAGAAATATGGGTTGTTGGAAAATTTCTGATTTTTGGTACTTAGATAGTGTTTTTCTTCGTGATTCGATCATGTAAGGGCCCGGTGTTTTGGGCATTATGTTTCTGCAAGTCCGGGTCGCTCGAAAGTCGTTCGTGGCGTCGGATTGGACAAAAGTTGCAGAAAAGAGCGAAGTAGACGAAGCAGACTGCGCAGACAGCGCCATGGCGCTGCGGGGACAGCACACAGCGCCATGGCGCTGCACTGTAGCGCCGCGGCGCTGCTGCTGCAGCAGTGCCGTGGCGTTGCCCTTAGGCACCGAGGCGCTGTCCCGGGTGTTTTTCGACGCGGTTCCGAGGCTCCAGTTCGCGGTTCGAGGGCGGATGCAGTCGGTTTTCTTATTTTTTATTATTTCGTTTTCTTAGGGTTCCAAAAACCGTTCCAACTTTGCTATTTAATTATTTTATGCATTATGAATGTATATTTTAATTAAAATCATATAGCATATTGTATGCCATATAGTTTTAAAATCCCACCATAGGTTACATGTATAATATGTATGTTTGATATATAGTATGTATGTATGGTCATGGATCATATAGTTATAAATGTTATAATGTATGTATGCATGTTTTATTTACATAATTAATATAAGTGTTGTATTAATTAGATGAAAATAAAGTTCCATTGAGCATGACATTATTTTGGATAATATAATTGTTATATTAATGTATGCTTTCAATGAATGTTTATAGTTTTAATTTCTTAAAATTTTATAAGAGTTATAAAATGTGGTAGATATAAATTAAAATCTATAATAAAGAGTTGCATGCAAACATAAGGTCTAAGTTAATTAATTTTAAAGGGGTTTAAAATTAATTAGACCTTAGATTATATCTTCTAATGTGATTAGAGGGTAGTCTTTTATTTTGTTTTAACTAGGTTTAAAATGAAATAACAAAAGACTAAATATAAAATGTTGTCTATAAGGGAACCCTGTCTAAGGAAGGTTCT
>NW_019104900.1:56576-66861 GCF_001995035.1 Momordica charantia | reverse complement strand
TGGTTCGATGAATGTTAGAGCTCGAGGAGGGTATGAATACTTCATCTCTTTTATCGATGATTATTCAAGGTATGGTTATTTATACCTAATGCAACTTAAGTCTGAAGCCCTTGAAACGTTCAAGGAGTACAAGACTGAAGTTGAAAATCAATTAGGTAAAACCATTAAAACACTTCGATCAGATCGAGGTGGAGAGTATATGGACTTGAGATTCCAGGACTATATGATAGAACATGGAATCACGTCCCAACTCTCAGCCCCTGGTACACCTTAACAAAACGGTGTATCAGAAAGGAGAAACAGAACCCTGTTTGACATGGTTCGATCAATGATGAGCTATGCTCAGTTGCCTAACTCGTTTTAGGGTTATGCAGTGGAGACTGCAGTTTATATTTTGAACGTAGTTCCATCAAAGAGTGTTTCTGAAACACCCTTTCAGCTATAGAAGGGTCGTAAACATAGTTTACGTCACTTTCGCATTTGGGGATGCCCGGCACACGTGCTCATGACTAACCCAAAGAAACTGGAACCTCGTTCAAAAGTATGCCTATTCGTAGGTTACCCTAAAGAGACGAGAGGTGGTCTCTTCTTCGATCATAAAGAAAACAGAGTGTTTGTATCAACAAATGCTACTTTTTAGAAGAAGGCCATGTTCGAGATCATAAACCACGGAGTAAGATAGTAATTAACTAGATTTCCGAAGAGGCTACAAACACGACAACAAGAGTTGTTGATCAAACTGGTACTACAACAAGAGTTGTTGATGAAGCCAGCACATCGCGTCAGTCACATCCACCTCAAGTATTGAGGGTGCCTCGACGTAGTGGGAGGATTGTGTCACAACCTGACCGCTACGTTGGTTTAACTGAAACTCAAGTTTTCATACCTAATGACGGCATCGAGGATCCATTGACCTATAAGAAGGCAATGGAAGATACTGACAAGGACAAATGGGTCAAAGCAATGGACCTGGAAATGGAGTCGATGTACTTCAATTCCGTTTGGGAACTTGTAGATCAACCTGACGGGGTAAAACCCATAGGGTGCAAATGGATCTACAAGCGAAAATGAGACGCCAAAGGAAAGGTACAGACCTATAAGGCGAGACTTGTGGCAAAAGGCTACACACAAAGGGAAGGGGTGCACTATGAAGAAACCTTCTCCCCTGTAGCTATGATTAAGTCTATTAGAATACTTTTGTCCATTGCCACATATTATGACTATGAGATATGGCAAATGGACGTCAAGACTGCTTTTTTGTATGGCAATCTTAAAGAAAGTATTTATATGTCTCAACCCGAAAGGTTCATAGAACAAGGTTAAGAGCAAAAGGTTTGCAAGCTTAAACGGTCCATATATGGACTCAAACAAGCATCTCGATCTTGGAACATAAGGTTCGATACTGCGATCAAATCTTATGGTTTTGACCAAAACGTTGATGAGCCTTGTGTATACAAGAAGATCGTCAACAACATCGTAGCCTTCTTAGTGTTGTACGTGGATGATATCCTACTCATTGGGAATGATGTAGGATACCTCACTGACATAAAGAAGTGGCTAGCGACTGAATTCCAAATGAATGATTTGGGAGAAGCTTAGTATGTTCGTGGCATCCAAATTCTAAGGGATCGCAAGAACAGAACGTTAGCCCTGTCTCAAGCAACTTAAATCGACAAGATACTTGCTCGATATTCGATGCAGAATTCCAAGAAAAGTTTATTACCCTTCAGGCATGGAATTCATCTGTCTAAGGAGTAGTGTCCTAAGACACCTCAAGAAGTTGAGGATATGAGACGTATACCTATGCTTCAGCAGTGGGCAGCCTGATGTACGCTATGCTGTGCACTAGGCCTGACATTTGCTATGCGGTAGGGATAGTCAGTAGGTACCAATCCAACCCAGGATATGATCACTGGATTGCTGTTAAAGGAATCCTCAAGTATCTACGGAGAACGAGGGATTACAAGCTCGTGTATGGCGCTAAGGATTTGATCTTTACAAGTTACACTGACTCTGACTTCCAAACAGACAAGGATTCAAGGAAATCCACGTCGGGGTTAGTATTCACTGTTAACGGAGGAGCGGTAGTTTGGCGAAGCATCAAACAAGGATGCATAGCAGACTCCACGATGGAGGCTGAGTATGTTGCAGCTTATGAAGCAGCAAAGAGGCGGTTTGGCTTAGAAAGTTCTTGACAGATTTCGAAGTCGTTCCAAACATGAACTTGCCCATCACAGTTTATTGTGATAACAGTGGTGTTGTGACAAATTCTGAAGAACCTCGAAGCCATAAGGGAGGCAAACACATCGAAAGGAAATACCACCTTATACGGGAGATAGTGTAGCGAGGAGATGTGATTGTCACGAAGATCGCTACATAGCACAATATTGCTGATCCTTTTACAAAGGCACTCACGGCTAAAGTGTTTGAGGGCCATCTAAAAAGTCTAGGTTTACGAGCTTCGTACACTTAGTCTAGGGCAAGTGGGAGAAATGTAATTGGGTATAGTGTATGCCCTAGTTTATCGTATTTTCCCTTTGCTTTATGATAATGTACACTCCACTCGAGTTTAGTTCAAGTGGGAGTTTGTTGGGTGTGTTGCCCTAAACTCGTAGTTTGTATTTTTGTAAAAACAAATGTCTATTTAATAAAGTTTTATTCAATAAATTTGTTGTTGAATCATAGCTTTGCATTGTCCAAAATCCAGTAAACTAAACATCCAAGGTTATTTATGATGTAATCGGGACAGTATATATACTGGTATATAGTTGATATACGGGGTATATATTTGATATACCCCTGATATATGAATGGACAATGTCCCGTGAATAACCTAAAGGGTCTATAGTATATGGATAAGGCTGGGTACCTTATCCTGGCAACACTATGGATACGGCCCACTCTGTAAAGGTTAAAGACGACTCGATCCAGGTCGTTCATGTGGAGACATGCGAGTGGGGGTATCCTATACAATGAGTTTGTATAAGACCTGACCACGAAATAGGCAATCTTTAGATGAAACACCGTTAACTAATAGGTTGTTATTTCTTAGGATGACCAGGCAACTCATTCTCAATCCTGAGTGAGTTATGGACTCCTGCCCGTGAGGGCTCGTCCTTTGATCTATATGGGTGAGAGTGGCCCGAGTCGCCGACTCAACATTCCTACCATTTTGGGGACGAGACCGAGTGGGGAGCTGGGAACATAACTTCACAAGATGGAATTCACTCCTCCCCGACTTTAGGGGAGTAGATGAGTGTTCCCTTAAATGCTGACTCCGGGACTTGAACAAGGGGCCCCACCCTCTCATTGGCCGATAGGGACTTCCGGTTATTGGTTGGACCACAGCCGGGTTGTTCATTAGAGGAGCAGTGGTGTTTAAGGAGTAAGATGTAACTCAGGGGTAAAATGGTAATTTGACCCAACTTGAGTTACGAACACGTGAAGGATTGACTCGTCATTAATGGACGTATATCCATGGACACGAAAACATTCTGCAGTGACAAGAGTGCAACTGCGGATCTTTAGTGGAATGACCCGTAGTTAACGAATCTAGATTAACTCGGTCAATGAGTTTGACCGATTAATCTTGCATCGTTGGAGCTTCGGATCTGTAGGTCCATTAGGTCCCCTTGCTAGCTCATMACGGGTAAAACRAGGATCAAGTTTTTGGAAGAATTTGAATTGTTCAAATTACTTAAGGGATTATATGTATATTGATACATTATAATATATAGTTAATTGTAAATTAAAACTATATATTATGAGAGATATTATTTGAATGAGATTCAAATAAAATTAATATGAATAAGATTCATATTAAAACTATAGGTTAAAAATAATGTGCATAAGATGTACATTAAAACTATAGCTTATACGAGAGAAATGTTTTAGAATATGATTCTAATTTTAGAATAAATAATTAAGTGTTAATTATTTATGTATATATATATTTATTATTTCTTAATTGGATTAATAATTAATTATATTAATTAATTTGATTAATTAATTATATATATATATTAATTATTATATATATTTTTTAATTATTATTATATATTATAAATATATATATATATATATATATATTAATAATATTATTAATATTAACTCCCCTGTAAAATTGCAGGGGAGTGGGAAGTGTTGTTACCCCACGTCACCCTTCTTCTTCTTCTCCAAGTGTTGGAGAATGAGGTAGAAGGTGTTACTAAACAGAAAAGGAAAAACTCCCAAAATTTCTCTCAAATTCTCTCAATCTCTCCCTCTCTTCGATCAAGGTGCTACCACAAGCACGATCCCGAGACCCAAGTAGCGAGGAAGATCAAGTGGTGGTGTTCGAGGGGAATTCACTGAAGAAACGTTCTTCAAAGGTTTGAGTTTCCTCTGTATTTTCATTCTTTGAAATTCGATTTTATATCCCGAAAATTAGCAACAAAAATCTACTTCCGCTCCGGGATTCACATCCCTTCAAGTTAGACACCTCCCAGAAGGCGATCATGTAGATGATTAGCAACCTTTCCGATGACTTTCGAGCTACTATAGAAGTTGTGCAGGCAGAAGTCGCCAAGATAAACACGAAGGTGAACCTCACCATGAAAGCAGTGGGAAACCAAGCCCCAGTAGGGGGCAATGTCCAGTTTAACAAGATGAAGATTCTGGAACCTAAGCCTTTCAGTGGAGCTCACGATGCCAAGACCCTCGAGAACTTCATCTTTGACGTCGAACAGTACTTTCGAGCTACGAGTACAATGACAGAAGAAGCCAATATCACTTTGGCAACCATGCATCTAGCTAAAGATGCAAAGCTATGGTGGAGGTCCAAGTATATAGACATCCAAGAGGGTCGATGCACTATAAACACATTGGATGAGTTGAAGAAAGCTCTCAGGGCGTAGTTTTTTTTGGATAATGTTGAAATTCTAGTGAGACGTAAACTCCGAAGGTTGTTGATAAGACTTGATTTAAGGCTAAAAAGGGTACGCTTGCATGCTTAGTTGACGATTATTTGGGATGAAAAATGTATGTTCAAGCATATAATTTAGGGAAAATGTGCATAATTTGTGATTAGGGACTTTGGAATTCAAATATAGGTAAATAAAGGCTAATTTGTGTAAATATGCTTATTTTGTAAGGAAAATTGAAGATTGATGATCACAATGTGTCAGACACATTGCAGGACCAGAAATTCTAGTTTACTAGAGGAATAAGCCAGCCAAGTTACTTTCAAATTTTAGCTTCACAATGCTTCAGTCACATTGGATGCCTAGATTGTCAAAACGGGAATAACAACTTTTGACCTAGTAATTGGTCCAAGATTTGTTACTAGTTCCTCAAATCTCTACAACCTCATTTGGTTGCCAACTTCCCTTGAATTTCTCAAATCCTTGTTACTTCCATGGCCTATAAAAGGAGCCTCCAAGCATCACTTCTACACATCTCATTTCCATGCTTTGCTTTTTCTTTCTAAATTCTTATCAACTTTAGCTTTTAAGTTTTAATTCCAAATTTAAGTTTTGTTCTTCCTTTATTGTTTTTTACAATTATTCCTTGCTTATCTTTTTGCAATTCTAGTTACTGTAGTTTGTGTTCTTCTTTCTCGATGCAATGAAAATGCATTATTTTGTTATCTTCTTTTGCTATTGCATTTATTTTAATTCCATGAGTAGCTAAATTAAATTTTCAACCCTCCTACGAATGGTTTAGTTCATTTATTTTAAATTACATCTATTAGTGAGCACGGCGTATTACACTCTCTTTGCTTATCTTGATTGATACAGTTTATCCAGTTGATTTCTTTTGGCCACTTGTTTAAATCACACTAGTTTGAGTTTAATTATGTGAACGTTAGAGCCAAACGGATCTCATCAAGGTAAAACGGGAAGTTACTTGGAAATAAGAACTAAAACAAGATCCTAGACATATTCTCTCTTACCCGTTAGACGTAAGTTGACATTTAATTTATTTAGGATTCTAGAGTTGCATAGACATATGTAAACACTAGCCTAAACTTCTAAACAAACCAAAAATGGTATGGAATAGGAGTTGAATCATTTTGCTTAAATTGAGTGTAATTACGAGCACATTTGGTAGGTGTAATTCATCATTTTAGAACTAAACAGTAGTAGGGGTTGGCCTTTTAAATTCTATTACTTTCGTGTGTTTTTCGTATTCAACCAATCTCACCAATTTTTATCACAAACTTGATTGCTCATTCCAACAGTTTTCAAATTCAATTTTAAAAGAAAAACTAGTCCCTGTGGAGACGAACTTGGAATATCTCCAGATTATTACTTGTGACAGTGTACACTTGCACTTACCCTCTAGCTATTAAGCTGAGGCGCAACAGTTGTGACACACTAGGTACATTAGAGACTACGTGAAACAGTTCGCGGGACTGATGTTAGACATACAGGACATGTCAGAGAAAGACAAAGTCTTCTACTTCGTGGAAAGCTTGAAACCGTGGGCAAAGTCCAAGTTGTAAGATCAAGGAGTTCAAGACCTCAGTTCTGGTTATCCTGTGGCTGAATGCCTGTTTGATCTTAGTAACAATTAGTCTCAAGACCAAAACAGAAACCAACCCTCCTCGAGTAGTGGGAACAAATCCACCAGACCAAGCCCCAAAAGTGAGGGAGGAGACACGAATGGGGGAGCAGACCACAGACCCTATCAGAGGGGTGGAACCAGAGAACAACTTCAATCGAAGACTACTCGTTTGCTTCCTGTGTAAAAGAGCTCATCACGTAAGCGATTGCCAGCATCAAACTGCCCTAAAGGCACTTCAAGCTATAATAGCCAATGGTCTTGAGGTCGAGACAGAAGCTGCTGAGACAGATATACCGACCGAAGAGCCTACTGATAACCCATACATAGGGGCACTGAAGTTCCTGTCAGCTCTCCAGTAGAAAGTAGGGGAAGCAAAAGAATCGATAGAGAGAGAGCTCATCTATGTGGACGTGTTGGTTCACGGTAAAGCTGTTAAGAGTACTATGGTGGATTCTGGAGCCACACACAACTTCATGACTGAAACCGAGACTCGTTGTCTGAATTTACAATGGGATAAAGAACCAGGGAAGATGAAAGCAAGCCCTCCATATCGTGGGGATAGCAAAAAAGGTCCAGCTGAAGATCGGGACATGGAGCGCAAAGTAGTAATTGTTAGAATGGATGACTTGGACGTCGTGCTACGAATGGAATTCCTTCTAGAACACAAAGTCATCCCCATGCCCCTGGCAAAACGGCTAGTTGTTACTGAATCCGATCCCACCGTTTTTCCGACGATCGTAAAACAACTGAATGAGGTTGAGATGATATCAGCTCTGCAGCTGAAGAGGGGCCTTGCTCATGATGAACCAACATTTATGGCCATCCCAGTGATCGAAGAAGAGAGAAGTAAAGAAGTAATTCCCAGTGAGGTCCAACAAGTCCTAGCTGATTACGCAGACGTTATGCCCGACAGTCTGCCAAAGTCCCTACCGCTACACAGAGGAATCAACCATGAAATCGAACTTGTCCCAGGGGCAAAATCGCCCGCTAAGAATTCCTACCGCATTGCCCCTCCCGAGTTAGCCAAACTTAGGAAGCAGCTAGATGAATTGTTGAATGCAGGATTCATCCGCCCGACAAAGGCTCCCTATGGGGGCCCACTCCTTTTTCAAAAGAAGAAGGATGGCAGTCTTCCCCTGTGTATTGACTATCGTACCTTGAACAAGCTCACTTTGTGCAATAAGTACCCATTGCCCATCATCATCGATCTATTTGACCGTCTCTACGAGGCCAAGCACTTTTCCAAGCTAAACTTGATGTCTGAATACTACCAAGTGCGCATTGCTGCAGGAGATGAGCCCAAGACAACCTGTGTCACAAGATATGGGGCCTTCGAATTCCTCATTATGCCCTTTGGCCTTACTAATGCCCCAACGACGTTTTGCACCCTGATGAATCAGGTGTTCCATGAATATCTTGATAAGTTTGTAGTAGTCTACCTCGACGACATAATAGTCTACAACTCTTCCATGGTGAAACACCAGATCCACTTGCAGCTGGTCTTTGAGAATATGAGACAGAATGAATTATATTTGAACAGAGAGAAATGTGCTTTTGCACAGAAACACATCAACTTCATGGGCCATGTGATCGAGTGTGGCCGAATCGGCATGGAAGACGAAAAGGTCAAGGCTATTCAAGATTAGAAAGTTCTGAGTTCCATCAAGCTAGCAAACTATTATCGAAGATTTGTCGAAGGATTCTCGAAGAAGGCGAGACCATTAACTAAACTCCTGAAGAAGAGTAATACTTGGAGTTGGACTCCGAAATTTTAAGCAGCTTTCGATAAACTGAAGAAAGCCATGATGGAAGGACCAGTGCTTGGTATCGCAGATGTCACCAAGCCCTTCAAGGTAGAAACTGATGCCTCAGACTTCGCCCTAGGTGGTGTTCTCCTTTAAGATGGACACCCAATGGCATACGAAAGCCGAAAGTTGAATGAAGCAGAAAAGAGGTATGTGGCATCTGAGAAAGAGATGTTGGCAGTAGTCCACTGCCTAAGAGCCTGGAGACAATATCTCTTAGGCTCCATGTTTGTTGTCAAAACCGACAACAGTTCGATATGTCATTTCTTCAATGAGCCGAAGTTGTCCTCGAAACAAGGCCAATGGCAAGAGTACCTCGCCGAATTCGACTTCCAATTCGAACATAGGCCTGGTCGGTCAAACCAAGCAAAGAACGCATTTAGTCGAAAGAGCGAACATGCGGCCCTATGCATGTTATCTCATCTAAAAGCAAGAAAGTTGACGCGGTCTATCTATGAAGCCATCAAGACACACCTGAAAGACGATCCAGCAACGCAAACAATCATTCAACTAGCAAAGGATGGGAAGACCCGCCAATTTTGGGTCGAAAACGACCTCCTTTTTACCAAAGCCAATCGCTTTTAGATTCCACGTGCAGGAAACCTGTGGAAACTGCTAATGGGAGAATGTCAGGACACCATGTGGGCTGGCCACGCTGGGTGGTAGAGAACTTATGCCCTACTGAAGAAATGGTACTATTGGCCGAACTTGCAAGATGACGTTATGCAGTACACCAAAGCGTGCCTCATCAGCCAACAAGACAAAGTCGAGAGAACTAAAATTGTGGGCTTACTAGAGCCCCTTCCAGTGCCATTAAGGCCTTGGGAAAGTGTATCCCTGGACTTCATCACCCACCTACCCAAGGTTGGAAAATCCGGAGCCATCCTTGTTATTGTTGATAGATTCTCCAAAGATGCAACCTTTGTCCCAACTCCAAATATGTGCTCCGCAGAGATGACAACGCAACTATTCTTCAAAAACATATTGAAATTGTGGGGTGTCCTTGAGAGCATCGTGAGTGATAGAGATGGAAGATTCACAGGGACCTTCTGGACGAAACTCTTCCGGTTACTTAGCTCGAACTTGAACATATACTCAAGCTATTACCCGCAAACTGACAATCAGACAGAACGCTTCAATAGCATGTCGATGGAATACCTCCGCCACTTCAATGATGCTCGACAGAAAAATTGGATACAGTGGTTGATGTAGCTCAGTTTTGCTTCAACTGCCAGAAGAGTACTACTACAGGGAAGGCTCCTTTTGAAATAGTATGTGGGCGTTTACCTGTGTTACCTCACATCATCGACCATCCTTACGTAGGAAAGAGCCCCCAAGCTTACAACTTCACCAAAGAATGAATCCACAAATGTTACCCGAGCATACCTTGAGAAGGCGTCTCAGAACATGAAGAAGTGGGCCGACAAGAAGCGCAGACCATTAGAATTCCAAGCAGGAGATCAAGTGCTCATTAAATTACACCCAGAACAACTCCGATTCCGGGGTAACAAAGATCGACGCATTGTGAGGAAGTACGAAGGACCTGTAACGCCCCGCGTTATTCAAGTTAGATTACCCTCGAGTCTCGGGGTTCCTTTCTTAGAAATTATTTTAATTTAATTTAATTGTTCCATTTCATTTTATTTCGACCTGCTATGGTATGTGTTGTGAGTTATTGGCCTGTATGTACGTATTTAATTATTGTTTAACAAAGAGTTTGCTTTCTTTGGCAATTGTACTGGGTCGTTGGGCCAAATACTTACTTCTATTATTGGAGATAATTAAGCTTAGGGATGTTGGGGCTAGGATTCTAATTTTTGGTTCATGGGCCTTGTTTTGTTAAGTGGGACTTCTTTATTTTAAAACAAAAGTGAAATTAAGGGAAAACCCTAGCCCCTAGTCCATCCTTTTCGTGAAACACCAGACCTTCCCCC
>NW_019104900.1:24356-40821 GCF_001995035.1 Momordica charantia | reverse complement strand
CACTTCAACACTCATAACAATTACCACAGCAGCTCGAAATAAAATGAAATGAAACAATGAAATTAAATAAAAAGAAATTTCTAAGAAAAGAGGCCTGGAGACTCGAGGGTAAACTAACCTGAGTAACGCGGGCGTTACAGAAAATCTCTTTACATCACCTTCTTCCTTGGACAAAGCCACCTTACAACAACAATGGCAACATTCCAACGACCACACCCTTCAAGTCAAGCAACGGTGGCGGCGCAGTACAAACGGTGATATAAAAAAGGATGAGGACCCAGCCGCTTCGCTGCTTGCTTCTGCAAAGACCTAGTAGCTCCAACGTTTCTTCTACCTATTTTGCTTGAGCTTCACACATGTATATAAGATTTCAAGCAAAATTTTGTTTCAATTACATGGATTTCATATCAATTATTTTTCGGAAGGAGAAATTTGATTTGATCGGAAAGAAATGAACTATTAATTCCATAATCAAAATTTATAGATGTTACCTTATTTGAATGGATGTAAACCGTTTTTTGCATCCAAAATTGGTTCGAATTTCAAATTAAAAAGTGGGGTAAATCTCAAATTTTATGGTAGGGATGACTTTGATTAAATGCTCACAAATTCAAATTTGAAATTTTGGCATAAATGATGGGGAGTCCAAATCAAATCAAGATTACAAATCAATTTTAAATGTCTTAATACTTATTTGAAATAAGATTATCCAAACGAGAGACAATTTCTTGATTGAATTTACGGTGAGAAAATAAGTTTGACATACCCAAAATTTTTATGTCACATCCTTATTAAATCTTATGCTTCAAATTTAAATCATGGTAGAAATTTGGCAGAAAAGTCTAATAACAAAAATTTCGTGAACAAAATTATTATTTTGATTATTTGTCCAAAAAAAATGATGAGCAAAAAAATTCAAAATCAAATCAAAATCAAAATTTGGTACCAAAACTGATATGTACATTAAATCAAAATTATGAACTATACTCCATATTTTTGGTTAAATGTCGCATTACATTTTCGAGATCCACACACACATAAATGTATAAATCTCGAAAAGGGGCATTTGTTGAAGGAGAAATTTTGGTCAAATAATAAATACCACGTCACAATTTAAAATTATATTTAGGACCAATAATAAAATTACACGTGTCCTAAATTAATTTTCAAATCGACGAATTAAATCATGCCATGTATCTCTCATATGGTTGTCCGATGAAATCAACTAATTGGACCAAACTCATAAAGAGATTGGGCTGAAGTCCATGGCCCATTAAGCCCATAACTCATATAAGACCGATTAAAATTCTATAAATAGAGGGGGTCACCTCTCATTTGAGACATTTAGAAGAAGCCAGAATAATTGGAGATTCAGAGCCCTCAGAACATTCAAAATCGTCTATAATCATTCAGAGTTAAGTGCAGCATCCAGAGCCGGCAAGACTTGAAAACTACGAGACTTCAAGAAGATTGAATCTTCTCTTTGTCAAGCAACCAAACTGAAGAACTTTTTGCCAAGCAACAAAACTTGAAGCCGAAGACTCCATCAAGCTGCAAATTTTTCATCAATGCCGAAGAACTTCACAAGCTACGAGCCGAAGGACTTCAACAAGCTCCAAAGTCGAAGAACAAGTGTAAGGACAGTATTGTAATTTTGAGTTTTTTTAAAAGAAAAAGAAAAGAAAAGAAAAGAAAAGCAAAGTGGAAAAGTGAGTGTGTGTGTGTTGTGAAGGAAGCCAGTGGAGAAGAAAAACAAAAGAAAAAAAGGAAACAGAGAAGAAAACGAAAGAAAAAGAACAGAAGGAAAAAAAAAAGGAAACGAAAGAAACGAAAACGAAACAGAGGAAGGAGGATGAAATTGAAGTTGATTGTTTGAGGTTGGGAACTTGATTTTGGTAAGTTTTGGAATTTTAAACCCTGAATTTCTAGGATATGGACTCCCTTGCTTTGTGGGTTTGTGAATCACAAGTTTGTTTGAGATTCGAATGAAATGGTCTATGGGTTGTTGCTTTGCCTAAGAGATTTCTTGAACTATTGTGATGGTTTCGACCTCTGTGCGTGATTTCATTGTTGTAGGTCGGAGGAATCTGTGAAGTAAAAGAAGAAGAAGAGAAGAAATGGAGAGGAAGAAATGGAGGGTTTCGTTGGTTGTGGTTTTGGAAGAAGAAGATGAATAGTGTAGATGAGAGAGAAAGACTATGTGTTGGGAATTAAACAAAAAAAAGGGAAAATGATTGGAAATTGAAGAAGGAAACGTGAAATGGGTTTTGTTTGGAAATAAATTGGAGTATAACCAATGGTTAATAACCAAGTTGGAATTTGTGTATTGTGGGTCCCATTTGTAAGGAAAATGAGAGAGGAAGAGGTGTAACTGGATGGTAGAGAGAGAGTGGGGTTATTGATTAAATTTATGGTTTAATTTGAAGAATTGTAGAGTTTAATTGGAAATTGGGTGTGAATTGAAATTTCATTGGTTATTATTTCAGGACAATCGGAAATTGGAGCAGCGTACCAACCCAATTCACCTCGTTCATAGGATTTGTGAGTGGTTATTTTACCAAATATTTTAAGACATCTATTATAGAATTTCAAGAAAATATATATTATGTATGTATGATTATTTCTGCTGAGAAATTGAGTTTGCTAAGAGTTTATGAATGTTTTTTAGAACATAGAAATGTTTTATGATTTTCTGAGAAACTGTAGTGCTCACTGAGTATGATTAGAAAGAAATATGTTTAGAAAGAAGAAAAGAAGAATTTTAGAACTGTTTATGAGATTGAGAATTTTCTGAGAATGGTTTTCAAACCACCATATTGTTGTATCAACCCGTATGCTATGTGAATGTGTTTCTATAGTATACCCAGAAATAGAAGGTCTTTGGGACCATTTTACTCCGCGCGTTGAGAGAAATATTCTGCTGTGTATATTGAGATTACTCTATGCCAGTGGACCAGAAATAGAATTATTCTGCTGTGCTTATTGAGATTACTCTACGCTAGTAGATCAGAATAGAATGTGGATACATATATGGTGTTGAGTTTCCTTAATTTGTTTTAGGTTTGAAAGAAGATATTTGATATGTATTTAGAATGTGTTTTTTTTAGAAAGTATATGAAGTTTTGCTAGAAAAGCTTATCATTTCAACTTAAAGAAGTATGTTATAAGAGTTTAAATTTCAGTTGTTTATATGGAAGAAGTTTTATAAAACTATTTTCTTATTAAAATGCCACTCACTGAGCTTCCTAGCTCACTGTTTATCATTGTTTTTCTCCACCAGGCTGCACCTGAGTTTCATAAAGATAGCCGACCAGTTTCTACTACTCCCCGTCTCAGAATTTGCATATCATTTTGTATGTACATCTAGAATGACTTATACTGGAATAGTTGTACCTTTTGGGGTTGTACAACATGTTTAGAAGTCGTGGCTGAATAGTTATTTTCGAAACGAATTATGTTACACTTTATGTTTTATATGTTGAAGAATAATCTAAGTTAGTTTCAGAAATTTAGAAAGAAGTTGACTATAGACTTGGTAGATGGTTGGGGGTCTGTGGTTGGTACGACTTGTCCTATAGTTAGTAGGTGTTTAGGGCGGGTCGTGTCAACAAGCTGAAGAACTTCACAGCTACAAGTCGAAGAACTTCAACAACTTGAAAAGTTGAATAACTTTACAAGCTCAAAGCCGAAGACTTCAAAGACTCTTAAACAAGCTTAAAGCCAAAGACTTCACAAAGTTTTCATCAAGCTACAAGCCAAAGAACTTCATCAACAAGTCGAAGTCTTCAACAAACTCAAAGCCAAAGACTTCAAATATGCTTCGATAAGCAAGAAGCTGAAGGCTTCAACATCATTGATTTGAGAGAACTCACAAGACCTTGAATTAAAGTTTACATTTAAGAGAATTAATTAGAGGGTTATGCATTAGAGATTGTACACCACATACATAATTACAAATACAAGTTAATTAATTCGAGTTTTTCTTGTTTCAATTTCTCGTCCAACAGCTGTGTCACTCATAACACATGCTAACAACATGTCATCCAACAAAACCTTCGTCTGTATTTTCTTGACTTGATCCTCTTTAAGCTTATTGCAGTGTTTCTTAAAGTAACCCTTCTGATGGCAGTAAAAACGTTCAATCTCACCGCTCCCAATCCTTTGGCCATGTCTCTACTGTTTCCCATAATTCATCTTTCTTTTGCCTTTGTTCTGAACTGCCAATGCTTACTCTATAGAGTTCTCCCTATCAGAAGTGGATGTAGAATTCTTTCCACATCCTTTCCCGCGAATCTCCTCAACAATTGCAGTGTCACAGATATCTAAAAATGTTAGACTCTTGTCCCCTAACAAATTCTACACCGCCATCTTCATCGTTTCGTAGCTCTCTAGCAAAGAAGATTACAGCTTTATAGCATTCACCTCCTCTGAAAATGTGATATCGAATCCAACTGATTCATTAATTTAGTCACCTCATTGATGTGAGAGTTGACCGAGGTGTCTTCCTCCATATGAATGTTAAAGTATCTGAGGATGAGACATGCGAGTGAAGTATCCTATAAAATGAGTTTGTATAAGACCGGACCGCAAAATAATTAATTTTTAGTCATAACACTATAAACTAACTAGATTAATATTTCATAGGATGACTAGGTAACTCAATCTTAATCCTGAGCGAGTTATGGACTCTTGCCTATAACGGATCGTTCGTGGACACAGAAATATTCTACAGTGAGAAGAGTGCAGCTGTGGGTCTTTAATGGAGTGACCAACAGTTAACGAATATTGATAAATATGATTATTGAGTTTAATCAATTAATCTCATATCGTTGGAGCTTCTGATTTGTAGGTCCATTAGGTCCCCCTGCTAGCTCGTAAAAGACAGATAAGAATATTTTGTTTTGAAAAGAATTTGATTTGTTCAAATTTATTAAAGGGAATTTGAGTTAAATGTGTATGATACAATTAATATTATAAAAACTATATATTGTGAGAGAATTATGTGAATTGGATTCATATTAAAACTATAGGTTAAAATTTAATGTGAATTAGATTCATATTAAATACTATAGGTTATGAGAGAAATGTATACTTGAATATGATTCAAATATTAATTAATGTGATTAAATGTGATTTAATTAAATTATGTTTAATTAATTAATGAAGATTTAATTAATTATTAATTAAATTAAAATCGTTTTAATTTAATTATTTAATTTATTTAATAAATTAAATTAAATCGAATATATAATTAATAATTAACCACTTTTGGTGGGAAGTGGTGAGGTGGAGAGTGGGAGGTTACTCCCACTTCTCTCTTCCGTACTTGATTAAAAAAAACACAACTGAGTTATGTGTTGAGTTACTGCTTCCAAGAATTCCCTCTTTCACAATTCTGTGCAAGAGTTCCCATTTTTTCAAACACGGTTACCACAAACTGAGTTCCTAACACCCATAGTTTGGCAAAGTAATCTTGTGGTGGTGTCTTTACCAGAACAGAGATGAAAATCTTCAAAGGTAAGAGTCTTTCTTCCCTATATTTTTGTTTGTGTTATTTCGAGAAATCGATCAGAAGCGATAATGTTGGAGATTCGATCCTATTAAAGAGAACATGTCATGTCATTGGCTCAATATCCCCAGTAGATGACAACTTAATTACCAGTGGGATGAGAACATGTCACGCCATTAGCTCGATATCTCCAGTGGATGACAACTTAACCTCTAGTGGGAGGAGAATATGTCATGTCATATGTTTGATATCTCTACTAGATGCAACTTGACCACTTGTGAGTTGAGAACATGTCATGTCATGTCATGTGGTTAGATCGTGTAGTCAGTTCAACGTCTCCAATAGATGACAAATTGATTGACAATGGAGAAATGCCTACCCGAGCCTCGATTGCATGGGGTCACCGCCTTAGGGAGAGGTAAAACGCCTGAATAGAGAAGAAAGCCCGCCAAAGATTTGGTATTAATCCTGCCTACATCTGAAGAGCAACGAGTATCACAAGAATGCTACTACACCACTTTAAAAGTCGACATCTGCTATGTTTGATTTGAGCTTTAAGTTTATTTTATTTTCTTTCTTAGTCTTAAATATGTTTGATTTGCAACATATTATTTGATTCCTGGTTAGGTTTGATTTTGATTTTCTTGAATTGATAGTTTGTTTACATACTTGAATAGTTTTTCTGATATATCCTTTTGTTTAAAATAAATAAAAACACTCCTCAAGTCAGAGGCTAGGTAGGTTAATTAGCAATAAAAGCTAATCAAGGAACTCGAAAAGGGACAAAATAAAAGCAAGCTAAAAAGCTAAAAGCCAGTCAGTGAAACTGGAGAAGATCAATGGAAAATTGAGCCTAAAATGATATTTAAAAAAAAAACAACCCAAAGGTGCTGAAAAAGGCAAGCGAACGAACACAACAAGGTTAAAACTTAAAGCCGGCGATGAGCTAAGCCAATCAAAGAAACCATGGGTAAAAACAAACATCAAAAAGCCAATATGGTACAGAAACCTAAAGGTGTTGTAGGCAAGCAAACGAGCCCAGCTAAGTTAGAACCCAAGGATAATAAAAGACTAACACATGAATCAAATCGTGTAGTAGTGCTAAGAGACTTGATTCAAAGCTGGTCGCGATAGGAAAATGGCAAACTTAAAAGTTGTTTTCCTTCTAATAAATAGCAGTACACATAAGATAAGTCGAGCCTAGATCATCAAACATCAAAAGATCTAGCGAATAAAGCTGAAAATCAAAAACTACATAAAGCAAAAACAACAAACTAGTACTGGCTGTTTCTACTCATCATCATCATCATCCATATATTCAATAGCATTGCATTCAGCTCTGAAACGCTCGTGAAGGAGGGAATAATCCATCCTAGGATGCTCATTGGAGAGTTGATGAAGCGATCACGAAACACCGCACTCCATAGCGGCATTCTATAGATTAACATAAGCCACCACGAAACACCGCACCCCATCGTGGCATTCTGTAGATTAACATACTCCACAATTTTCTTGAACTCCTTTGCTAGAAATTCAGAATTAGAGAGTTGGGCTTTTGCCTCATCAAGCTTCATTTGTAGGTTCGCAATTTCCCCCTGAGACCTTCTCTTCTCGAACTTAAGCTCATGTTGTGCGTTTTCCAACAAGCGGTTGGCTCGATCCAAAGAAGCAAGGGCTCGACTTAGCTCGTACCAAGGGAATAGTTTTGATGAAGATGTTTAATTTCGTTGGTAGCCTGACCAAAAGATACCACCAAGCGGTGAACAACTAGAAAACACAAAAGAATACGAGTCAGAATACAAAAGAGGAGGATAAAATGCAAAGCATGTGATGGAGACAGAGTGACGCAAACTCAATGAAGGTCGGTAAGACATGAAATTGATACTCCTCTGTGGATCAGAATATCTAGAATCTTACCCAAGGGGTGTTTCACTAACTTCCTATCACAAGTTGAAGGTCCTTTCGAGGTAGGTCACCTCACCAATATCAAAATAGTACAGTCCCTGGAAGAAGAAAGCTGAGAGTCGTGAAGCAAAATTTGTATTGCCATGAGAAGACTAATGGGTGGACCCCATGAAGAGGGGTTGTGGAGCAACTGGGTGCATCAAAGAACGAGTGTGATATTGATGCAGTGGTGGCTTCGAGATCCAGATGGTGGGGGATTGTAAAAAAAAAAAAGGAAAGTTAGTAAATAAAGAAAAAGAATACAGTCTCGATAAAGCAAGGGAAGATACTAACTTAAAGCCCTACACTAAGTCGAGATCGAAAGGTACAGCCCATTATCATCGTGGGCAAGCTACTTGCCACCAACGACAAACCACTGGTCTTTCCAATTTTTTGTAAGAGGAGGGACCAACAATCAAATCTTGCCTTCAAGAGCTGACATAGAAATGAAGATCACCCTTGGGAATGTGCTTCAGGTAGTAAAGCAACATAAAGTTGGTGACGGTTAAAGGGAGACCGTTACCAAAGAAGGACCACAGGATATAACAACTAATTAAGGTACACCAACCATTAGGAACAATTTGCGCAGAGGAAAGTTGATTAAAAGCTAATTATAATAAAGGATATCATATTTGAAGGTTGTTCCTAAAAATGATTGGCCCATGAACAACAATTCCAATCCAAGTCCCGACCAACCAGGTCCGATCACCAGGTTTTTGTGCTCCGCCAATAAGCCAATTGATGAGTTGACTCTCATTCTCTTGTATGGTTCGGCTTGCGATAGGGATATCTCTAAAGCTAAAACTATTTTACAAGAGAAATCTGACGATCAAAGTATGCAACAAAACTCTACTTTTTACATAAAACTCAAATTCTAACTTAAGTATCAGAGCGTGTGTGAGTAGCACCACACCAGTGTGTAATCATTTTATTTTGCAGGTTTTGTTGATCTATTTTATTATAGAAGATTGTTGTGAATGTGATAATCCTAATAGGCCAAATTTCTATGGTGTTTACCCAATTGTAACAATGGAATCAAATAGTGGGACCCACCTCAAGTTTAATAAACCATTCTGTAAAATAATGTAATCGGATTCCTCCCCTAAATGCTATAAGCTTTTTTTTTTAAGACAAAAAGTGGGTTTATAAAAAACTATGGAAAAAAATACTAAATAAAGATTCGAAGACTAAAAACAAAAAGTGGATTTTTAAGACCTATGAAATGATTTTTTTTTTCTTTTAAGTATGGAAAACAATAGAAAAGATTAATAATTTAAAATTTGTTGATATTTCTTTTACTATCAACCATATTGAAGTATAAATTTCAAAGGTAATTATAATATACTAAAGTTTTTTCCTAATTGTCATAGGTGATATCATGTCAAATTCAATAAAGAATTGAAGTGAGTGCAATGACAATATGGAGAAACTTGTTTAGATGTCACCACTAGTAGTGAAAAAGATAGACAAAAATACGAAAAATACCTCGCTCAAATGTGAAGTTTTCATGGTAGAGAATGCTAGGAGACTCCTTACTAGGATGATCATAATTGATTAATTGTCTTTTAAATTTTTTTTATAGCGAAGAATTTAGGTAATTCGTGGAAAGCATCGTCACTTTATAGGAACCGAAGATACATTTTGGAGAAAGTTTAAAATTTTACAAAAATAACACAAATAAAATCAAATTCAAATTCAAATATAAGGTAAAACATATTACAAAAATAATAATAATTTATGATATGTTTGAAAAATAAAAAGTTATGAAATTTTAAAAAATACTTATTAAATTTATATTGTGGATTGAAATTTCTCACTATAATTTTATATTTTCAAGAATTAATAGAAATTATTAGACTTTTAGCTTATGTTGAAATTGTAACATATTAATTTTAGTTTTATTTCTGAATAGATATCCAAGAATTATAATTCATACATGGTGATAGTCTAAATAAATTTAATTGTAATTTTAAATTAACCAATAATAGTTAAATTACAGTGTATAAGAATATACCAATTAAGAAGGGCAAAAGAAAACACCAAAGATTTCTCCCCACTAAACCACTTTAACATACTAGTATAAGTCATAAGTTTTAATTAATTAATGTATCAAATTTGATAGAAAACATAAAATAAGTCACAGATATCACCTTTTTTTTTATAATTAACAATCAATTTAAATGAAATAATAAAACTTTAAATTTTACACATTACAGGGGTTTGAATATAACAAGAATGAAGTGGTAAAATAAACAAATGCCAAAATTGTAAAACAATGCACACAAGTAATTTAAAGGAATTCGAGAATTTCATTACGAGGGGAATATTGTTAGTATGATAGTGAGAAGGCAGTACGATAATTAGTTACGGATAAGATGGATATACATAGAGGTAGTAGGAGAGGATACCTCTTTGGGAATAGATTATGGTGAGGAACTTAGTTTATATGGATATAAATAGAAGAGATTGTTAGAAAAGCTATTATATTGTAATTATCTCTTTGATATGCAATATAGTTACTTAGTTTTGTTTAATAATATTTGGATTCCTAACACATACATTTGAGTTTTCTTTATACTAAAACGTTGAGATAACCGGAACATAATTTAATTAATTAAAAGAAAACAATAGTAATTTCTCTTATTTGTTAAACCAACATCCTTCTCTTTAATATATAATTGTCTCTTTAATATATAATGAGGGAAGTTGAGTTTATAGATGGTCAACGAGTATGATGGTCTTACCGATTATCCTGCATGTATTCACGTATATGTTACTGGTGGTTTTAAAAAACCTTGTGAGCTGACTTGGGTTACAAATGCGGTTCTAACCGTATTGACCGCATCCTTTGGTACAACGGATTATTCCTTACCTTGAGACCAAATTGGTTATCAGGTGAACTAGAAGCTATTCCAATAATAGAGTCGCCTTTGGTAGAGTTATTACGCAAACTTTGAATCTCCACCTTCACAATTTTTTAAAAAGATAACATATGTAATTATCTAAACAACACGATAACAATAGAGCGACCTGCCTGCAGTGATGACTCTTAAGAGTACAATATATTGAAACTCAAATAAATAATTGCAGCCTGAATTTTGAGCAATCAGAAAGCTCAATGAGTCCCTGGGAGGAAACAGAGGAATGAAGAATTTGAATTGAGAGTGCCAGAATGGAATGTTGTAAGATATAAACTACCAATAAAAAATAAAAATAAAAAAAAATAAAAAAGTTTGACAAACCAAATCACTAATACTCCTTCCAAACAATTACAACCGATACCAATTCTACCCTTCTCAGAAATTAGATGGATTTTCCAGCATAAACAAACAAACAAACAAAAAAAAAAAAAGGGAGAGAGATTTATATAATTTTGTACCTAATGGGATGAATTTGCCTTCCCATCACATTTTGTATTAGTTCCTGCAGCTTTGCCATCTTTGCATCCCAAGAAAAAGGAGCCTTCCTTTCTGCTAAACGAAACATCCATCACCTCAACTCAAAGATTCGATGTCAGTACGTAATCACTGTAATGCTTCCTTTGATGCTGCGTAACTTCGGCTTTCAGTGACGTTCGAGTTGGCAAAGGCCTCTGTTGCAATTTCCCAGCTGCTGCTTCTTCTTCCCCAACTTGAATGCCGATTATCTGATCGAATTGTTGGTGGTTGATGATCAGATTCCAAAGCAGGGTCAGTCTCTGGAGCGTTAAGGGACACTCCATTGCTCCCTCTGCCACGTATGTCCTCTGAAATTTCATCAATGTTACGCCGCTGGGAGATTTTCAACAAGTCTTCACCAATATCAAGATCATCTTCAACCTTCGAACGCGGTGGATGTGCACCCAAATCATCTGCTGCAGCACGGGGCAGCTGAGGAAGAACTTGAGGCCTTGGCACCTCCTCTTGAACAACTGCCCGAAAATTGTTTCTTGATGGTTTTACTTCTGTGCAAAATACTTCAAGAAAATTATTCCCACAACCCCGGTTGAAGACATTGATTCTATTGTCAGCTCTGTACCGGAAATTCTCGTAGGTTGTCTGTAAAACAAACAGTAAAATCAACCCAGCCAATAAGTAGGAGTAACATAAAAATCACCTGATTAATGAACTTAAAAAACCTGAATTTTCCTTTTCTTTAAACCATTTTGTACTAGAATCAGTTAAGATGTCAAATAATTTGTAATTGTTCAATCAAATTTACCTCACAACAGACTTATTATCAAGAGATGAAATGCAATTTTATTTGATAGCACAGCAAGCAACTATGGTGAAGTTCAATCCTCCATCACCAATATAGAAGTTTAACCACAATATGTGCTAGCAGTGCAGACCAATCAACTAAACTTTAACCAAAGATCAAATATTTTCATATCATATTTCATGATGTAACAAACCAGTAACTTCGTTTTACTAAGTGATTTCTTTTCCAAGGGAAAAAAATAATGAAACAAGGCCAGAAAAAAAAGAGAAACGAAACAAACCAAAAAATGAAAGAAGAGAAGAGAAGAAGAAATGAAAGAGAAAAAAAAGATATTCTCTCTCTTTTAATCTATCTGAAGTTTTATGATAGGCCTCCAGTTCGTTATACCCATGAGAAACAAAATAATCACAAGGCTAATCCATAGGGCCTATGTAAATAGTGACTTTCATGAAGCAAGGGGGAATGGCGGGTATGTATGCACAAAGGAAGTGAGATAAGGATGCTTTTGTGTGTGTGGCGCCGCCCTTATGCGGTAATTCTACTAAATAGCTCTATAAGGAAAGAGTTACAGGTTGGCTAGTTAGTTTTTGACTAAAAGAAGGTATTGGAGAGTATCAGACCTCTCCAATGGCTGCCTCTCTTTTATTCCCAGTAGATCGAACTCTATGGTGTGTTGAGAGTATCAGCTTTCACTGAGAAAGGTTTGTAACCTTTGGCACTCTACATTCTTCGCCGTTTGTGGGGGGTTTTGGCCAGGGAGAAGTCGGAGAATTTAATGGCGTCGAGAGCATGTGGTTTTGTGTCAGATTTAATGCCTCCTTTCAAGAGTTTGTTATTAAGGAATTTTCTAACTATGATTGGAGCATTCTTGTATAGCTAACTTATTTTGTAGGTGGATCCTATTTCTGAGCCATTGTTTTATCCGCTCCTTCAGTATTCTTTCATTTTGTCTCAATGAAAGCCCGGTTTTTTTATAAAATATAATTTACTAGTTAACCCAATATCCCAATCTCATCTATCCCATCCATGAAAAGAAACGATATTTTGATTTATTCACCTTTAGGGGAAATAAAGCTTTCAGAGGCTTCTCGAAAGAATTTCCATTTTGTCATTGCTGCTTGGTATCAGCTGTATAAGCCTAGTAATTATGTCTTAAAAATTAAAAAAACTGTAGGGTGGAAAAAGAAAAGTGGTAGAAGAACCAACCTGATTTGTCCCAATAAGATACAAATGGAAGCCAGTTAGCCCACCAACAAACCAAAGAGCGACGAAGCAGTAGGCCATTAATATAACTGATGCAGGTGATTCTTTCATTGCCTTCCAAACAGTGCTCTCGTATTGATCCATCAGAATCTTGATATAAAATGCTGACATCGCAAACACATACATGCAAAGAAGAGTTGACGAAGAAACAAACATAAAGAAGTAACGGTAGTTCCGCTGCATGAACGCAAAGATAGAGAGACAATATCAGATATCAAAATAGAAAAAGCCCCAGATAGTTCTCTTTTATCTTCTCATTTATTCATTAATATTTCACATTTTTTAGTTGATTGAAAGGAACCAAAAGAGAGCCAAAAGACTTCAAGTTCTACCAAAATCCAAGAAACCGTGTAAGACATTAAGTATAGAAGGGCAAATTGACATCGATTTGTACATCAACAACTTACCAGTCCAATACATTGGCCCACCCATGGGCAATGATGATCAAAGTGTTCCACACAATTGTTGCAAATAGAGCAATGGGAGCAACGAGGAGGACGATATAACATACACGTGTCACAATACTTTACTCTTACTGGGAGCCCATTTACAATAACTTCTTTCGTCCGAGGAAACTGGAGACTTGGAGTTTGCCTTCCCCCAATGTCAACTGATACCGAAGATTCAAAACGGATTTCATCCTCTGGTGGATGTGAACTGCGAGGAATTATTCCTGGGTCCCGGGCTGAAGTAAGGAAAAGAAGTACCAGTACCTACCATCATCATCAACTAAATTAATTATATATCATCAAAACCAAGAAGTCAACAACAAAAGTCGCTATGAAAAAAGTCTAAAGTTAGTGGGAAGAATAGGTGGTAATAAAAAGAGTGAGAGGCCTTGAAAAGTCTAGCTGCAGCAGGACAATAGGACCAAGAACAATAACAGTTTCTGTTGTCTTCGAAAGGAGATTATATGAAGGTTCAGATTTGGCATAAAATTCATAGTAGCAACATCAATCAGATATATATCATCCGAGATTACAAAAGTAGAGCTGAAAACATCATTTTATGTAGCCCCAATCATATTATGCGAAGAAATCATACGTCATGGTTTACCTAAAATATAATAGAAACTAAGCTCAAGTATCTCTCTCTCATGATATCTACTCCTTTTCAGTTCTAAGCTTCCCTTCAATTCATTAATTAGATACTAAACCATAGACAAGATGGTTCGTTAAAAAATAAATAAGACTGCATTTCTCTCATCAACAAGTTACTAACAACCAGACTATTCTGTTTTCTCTTAACATCTATAACAGACGAATCGATAAAATACAGTGTGCTTACAGTTCATCCAACGAAGTAAAAACATAGAAGGGATCAAATGTTTCATGAAAGATAGAACAATCATCCGCATCCATTTTTCATTGACAAACTTGAACATTAAAATTGCACATTACTTAATTGTCAAAAGAAGGTCAAGAGGTCTAACATATATGGTAAATAAAACTGCTGCGACGAGAATTGCATATCCAGCATTATATGATGAAAACTTATGTCGAAGATGTCTCGCAACAAATGCACAAAAGATGATAACTGGAACTGTAATCAGCAGTAGTGTGATAAGCAGTGACCTAGCATCAGGCCCAAAAATTAGCCTCCCACCAAGGATAAACTTCTGCAGAATCACAAAAGAAACAAGGGAAGAAAGTTAATCAATAATGTAGAACACAAAATTTTAAATGGAGAGGTGTGCATTTGAGTATTTTAACATTTAGGATGTTAAAAAAGGCATCAGGACAAATGAGACTCCTGCAAGTAATTATAAGCTCCACAAAAGAATAAGAAAACGTAGAGTTTCAGTAAAGGGGTGATGAAAGCAGCCCTGTTTTTAATGAGTACTTCATTCTTATCCAAACATTCCTTTCACTTGAAATTTGAGACGAAGTAAGAAATAAACTTTGAATGTAGTTTACACAAAAACTTCTAATTTAAAGTCAGGACTTCTAAGAAACTGCCTACCATTTCTAACAAAAATATGTCTTACAAATGCCATGATGTGATGTGCATATCACAAATAGGCCATAGAAAAAATCTCCAGCCCAAGAGGAGAGACCTTTGCAATCAAGTCAAATAAAGTAAGATGCCATCTTGAATAGTTCGGGCGAAGTGTCCGACTAGACTGTGAAGTGGCTCAAAACCTCATACACGCTTGACAATTATTCTACTAACAAAAATGCATTCCACGTTTCTATTTTACACTACTACTAAACTAAAGCAAAACCAGTGCTACATGTATCAGCAGTTAAAACATGAAAAAATATCTCTAGAGCTTAGATATATGAAGAACACATACCTCGATAATCAGCTGCATGTACTCATGTATTATACATAACTCACTAAATTTTCTTAGAAACCAAATACAAATAACCTCTGTCCATAAGACAGAAAAGATTCAAGCATATAGTTAAAGAGACCTGTGATCTAAGATTCCTCTTCTTTCTAACCACTTAATTGACCTACAAAAAGACGGAATAACTAGTTTTCACTTCTATTCCTCAGTTCAATCGGAAGAGATAAAATTCTGCAACATCAAGCGACCACAGAACGCAGATTATGCACAAATGACACAAGAAACAACCAGAACAAAGAAAGCTTAGAGCTAAGAACTTTATGAAATAAACGTGTCCAATAATGTTCCAGTAACCCAGCAACAACCACTATCCTTAGTTCAATCGCAGAACAAATACGGGAAGATAGTAAGCTTCATTTGAAAAATTTTCATCCTGCGTATACCACAAAAACAGAGTGTTCTTTGCGAGAAAATTAAGCTGCAATAATAAGGGCACACCAAAAAGACCTAGTTTTGAACTCCAAAGGAGGAACAACAAAAATCGACGACAAACCCTCAAAAATTAACCAAAAACCCAACACATAAGACGAAGAATTAAAAGCTAAAAAAGAGGATTGAAGCGAGAGAGAAAAAAATGACTCACATTACTTCCTTTCCAGACTTGGTAGACGCGATTCGCCATGAGAGAACGATGCCCGAATTCAGTTACGAATGGAAAAGGAAAGTAAGATTTGAAAGTGGCGGGGCGCTCGTCTCATGGGGCATTGAATCCCCCCAAAATCACATTGAAAAATACAAAATCTGCAATTGGGTGTGATCCAGAGGAATTGATTACAGGGTTGGACTGGGGTTTTTGGTCTTTAAAGTGAAACGAAATCACTTGGGGGAGAGAGACAGAAGAGAGAGAGAGAGGAGAGTAGGTGATTGATCTGTGAATGTGAGATGGCGGTTTTGCATTTTGGAATTCGGAATTTCTTTTTTTTTTTCTTTTTTTTGGTTCCTTTTTCTTTTTCCTTTTGCCTTTTCACAGACTGTGGAATGTTTTCGACCGAAATTCAACACATAAAAGGCAACGCCAAACTCTTTACCCATCAAAAAAGCAACCAAATTACGCCCCTAAGAATCTCTCCTTTCATCCTCTGTTAAGTTTATGCTCATTCACCACATGGAAATTTTCCCTTTTCTTCTTCCTTTTTTTTTCTTTTTAGTAAATTATGAATTTAGTTTCTTAAACTTTTGAGTTTGTGTTTACTTAG
>NW_019104899.1:91102-103452 GCF_001995035.1 Momordica charantia | reverse complement strand
GCACAACCGAAGACGTCAAGCAATCCACCTGAAACCCTAACTCTTGAACCACATACTCTTGAAGGGATTTCTTATAGTACTGATCCCTCAGCACTTTTGTCTTCGGCCACCCCTCGTCGCCAACTCCCCATATTTTCTCTGACAACTTCAAAATCTCGAGGGAATGGGAATCCAGATCTTTCGGTTCCCGGCGGCGCAGCTCTGAATATTGCTTTCTTAAAGCATATATGAGGTAGGACAGCTGATTCTCAGAGAGCTCAACACTTAGCATATTCTTGACAAAGTTGTAGAACTCTCTTGTGTAAATTGCGTTTTGGCCTGAATATTGAAACAGTTTGTGGAGGACTATTATTTCATCCCGTTTGCTCCACTTCCATTGGTTCCAATGCTTGCGGATCCTCCTCAATTCACCACACGTGGGTGCTACATTACTGCCTTCTTCTTCTTGCTTCTGATGAGATCTAATGTTTTCTCTTGCCATGGTTATGAAATACCTTACCTAGCTGTATGATTCAAAACTATATATCACTCCAATATTTATAAAAGAAGAGTAATCATATTATCATTATAACAATAATGCTCCTAGCTAATTGATAGTTCACATGACTTGGAACTTCAAACAATATACGTTTCAAAGAATATCCTTACGTACGTGGAACAGTGCTCATACTTCAAACATAGGAGCACAAAGGTCAAAACACTATCATAAATTCAACCATCCAAAATTCTTGAAGATTAATAGTACTACTCAAATTTTATAGATTAAAGGGGTAAGAAACTAGTAAAAAAAAAAAGAGGTAAAAGTTAGAATGATACCGATTTTGATTCTGATTTCAATTCCCAATTGTGTGTGTCGGAAAGTTTTTTCAGGGGAGAAGAGATGAAGGTGTGTGTGGTTTGGTACATTAGTGGAGAGAATTAAAGAAAATAGAGTGTTTAATTATTAATTATTATTATTATATGGAATGAATCAATATATAATCTTCTCCTTTTTTATTTTTTAGTTTAGTAAGGTTTAGTTTCCTTATCTTAGTATAAATGTTGTAAATAAAATAAGTATCAATTTTGAGTTTCCATTGTGATGAGAAGAGAAGAGTCAAATAGGATATCGAATTGAATGAATGTGATTTGTCCAAATCAAAGAAATAGAAATAGGAAGTAGAGAAATTTAATTTTAGGAATTTCTAAGGATAGGAATTGGATATATATGGATGGGATTAATTAAAGGGGCAGGATTTGATGGAAACATAAATTGTATTAAATAGCATCTAATAATAATATCAATTTTTTCCATAATCTAAAAATTTTACATTTTTACTTTTTAGTCTCACGGTCAGTATGTATTATATAAATCCTTTTTCCCCATTATTAGCCTCCCAAGATTTTATGCCCTTAGTTTGTGTTTTTCATATATATTTATATTTTTTAAATCACTATTATCTTATTGCAGTGTGGTTATTATTATAAACCGTTTCCATCTATAAAAATACAATGGCACGTTAAAGTTCTCAAAAAAAATTACATTGTATTTTTTCTTTTAACAATCTAAACATAGTTCATCTAGGGGATAAAACTTACAATCTCGAGATCTATGTCAATTACTGTTGAGATTGATGAGCATAGTTCAACTGTTAAGGCACAAATATCTGATCAAATGATCCTGTGTTCTACTGAAAAAAACTTCCCTTTTTCTTTTTTATTATTTTTTCTCTGCGATAATATATCTGTGGGAGAAAAACGTTTTAATGTTATTTCCAATTATGACTCAACAAACATTATCCTACCTTTATCATAGTTCCTTCATATATCATACTTAGGAATATTTTTATTTAATTAACATTATTCTTAATAATGCTTTTTTTAAGCAAATAAATATTATGTTTTAAAAGAATCTTTACTAAATAAACAAATCCCAAATTAACAACCAAATATTCTTGAATTTTTAATTAAAAAATATATCATGGATGAAGAACGTATTTGTCACAGATTTGATTTGAAAAATTTTCCATTTTTGTTTAGCTTGATTCATTCCTTATCTTTTTAAATATGGAATATATAATTCTTTATCCTAATTCCAAATCTACAAAATTAATCAAGGAAAGCACAATACGTAACCACTTTTTTGTTCCGATTTGATTTTTTTTTTCAAATATAGTTCCGATTTTGATTTTAATTTAACATGATTTGTTCCTTTTTTTTCGATTATGAATAAGTAAAAGTGTTGCAATTTAATTAAATCCGGAAATAAAATTGAAATAATAAAAATTATAAATTTGGAAACAGAATTAAAAGGTTAATGGTGACTATAATCTCGGCAACTCAATATTTTGGAGGAATTAAAAAAATAAAAAGGGAATTAGATATATATGGATAGAATTAATTAGTAGAAATAGTGGTAAATGGTCTATTATATATATGGGCCGAAATTAGATGGAAAAGGTTCATTCAAAAATAATAGATAACAAAAACGCAACTATTGGCATTGGCATTGCTGCTCTCTGCTGTGAGGCTGAAACCAGTTTCAAATTCAAACATCGGTATCATTATCCTAATTTCTTATTTTCTTTTTTCTTTTTTCTCTTCCAAGTTAGGTTTTATTAATTAAATATTAACTAAAAGAAACGTCTTTTTTTTTTTTTTTTCCTTTTCCAAATCTCGCTGAGTGAGTGAGTATGTACAAACAATCACTTGTGCTGGTTTATTGCCTTTCTTATATGCTCTGGGTTGTATTTTTATTGGATTTTGCGTCTATTTTGCTCATGCTTTAATAATCACCGTTGTATTTTATTTTTATACCATCTTGTTTCAAATTTTGTTGTGCGTTTGAGATTGATGGCAGAATTAATGGTTATGAGAAGGAAATTTAAGTATAAATGATTTTTTTAAAATCATCGTCCTATCGAAATTGCAGACCAAAATCAGTACCGAATACACGCTCTTTTTCATAGGTGTGGATAGTTCATCATCTTGGTTGATGGCAACAAATCGTTATGAGATCGAAGGCGATGATTCGGGGACGAACAGTAAAACAGGGTCGGAAACCGAAGACGAGGGTTCCCGAAAAATGTCATCCTTAAAACGTGGAAGAGAGAAAGACGAGGAGAAATGCAGCAGTCCAAACTCAAAGGAAGAATCAAAGAAATCAAAGAAGATGGGTTTTCATTGGAGTTGGAGCGATGAATGTGTAATCTTGAAGAACTTTTATGAATTTGCAGGTAAAAACGGGAGTTACTCCAAGGATTTTTACCATTTTGTGAAGAACAAGTTGAGTGTGGATGTCTCTAATTCTCAACTCTCAGATAAAGTGTATCGGTTGAGGAAGAGATTCTTGAAAGATGAATGCAAGGGAAAAATAAGGATGAAATTTTCAAAGGGCAACCAGCTGGAGAAGTTGTACGAGATGTCAAACAACATTTGGGGTTCCAATTCCAATACCCAAAATACCCAAAGTGGAGGGAATCAGTGGAAGGCTGAAGCAGTGAATCGGTTGTGTGAAGAAATGTTTGAACGCGTTATAGAGAATGTGAAGGTGGACATCAGTTGCATACCACCTAACGTTTTGRAAGACATCAGGAAAGATTGGGAGCAAATGAAGATGGCACAAGATGAATATGAATTGAAGAATGCCAACTTACTCCTTCAAATCTCCCACATAAGATGCACTCAAAACAACATGTAATATAATCATCAACATTTCAGAAAAGAAAAAAAAATAAAATTACTTTTTAGTTATGATGAAGTTGTATTGAGTTCTGTACTTCCATTTTGGTTAATGAAATTGTCTCCCCTCCTTATTTACTTCAACATTATAATTTATTATTGTAAATCTTCAGAATGTTTAACATTATCAATTTTGTATAAGAACAAATAAAACCTCCAAAATTGACATAATTAATTGAATGATAATTGTTGATGTTAATTTTTGGAGAAGCGTTAGCGTAGGTGCCACATACACCTTCGTCTTCAAGCTCCGGGTGGTCTTGCACACAGAAATCTAACAATCATGATAATTGTTGATGTTAGCGTAGGTACCACCACAATCCGCCGTTAGATGGGCTACCTTGCTATATAGGTGATCAGAGGCGAATCAGTTTGGTAAGAAGGTCGAAATCCGAGATCCTAACCTTGAATCATGGAAAGGGCTAGTCTTGCTGTGGAGCTGACTGTGCTCAATCAATCCACTTCTGCACGTTCCTTGGTTGTTCGACATGTGGTAGGCTAGCTTTCTCCCTCGTAACATTAGCCACTTTGTGAGCTTGGGAATGCTCCTCTCAGCTCTACAAAAGGACTCTTGCCTATCTACCACATGGCAGTTAGGAAGGCGTGACAGTTGCTTTCCTAGAATCTAGGTTGTCTGTCGAGCCGTCAGATAGGCGTCGTGTAGGATCCGAATGTCTTGATCTCGGCCGCCATTCATCACCTTTTTATGTGGACAACACCACCTGCTTCCTTGTTCTCGCTTGAGAGTTAGATCCCTTCCCGTCTTATTCTGGAGAAGACCTCTGCCTTAACTATCACTATGGGTGCTCTTTCCTTACCAGGTTAGTCGCATCTTCATTTACAGCACCTCTTTAACTCTTTTAGCTTTCTCCGCCCTATAAGATGGCAAGGATTAGAGTCACCGACATTTCTTCTCTTGGTGACGATCCATCGGGTGGGGCCACTTCGTCTTCTGCAAAAGGTTCGTCAGAAGTTGACTCCACCTCTATAGAGTTGCACCTCACCCAACTTAGATACAAGTACGACATTCCAAAGAATGTCAGTATGCGTTTACACTAAAAGAATTTTAAATTTTCCCAACCTATAAAACATTGGGAAAAGACCAAAAAAACGTTGGGAGTAGTTTCTCCCAACGATAAATATTTGTCGGCAAAAAAGTTGGCAGAAGTGCGTTGGGAAAGCACATTGCCAACGTTTTTTTAAAAAACATTGGAAGAACAATACTTTTGTCAACCTTTAAAAAACGTTGATAGAGCTGACTTTCTACCAACGTTTCCTAAACGTCGGCAGATCTACCAACGTTTTAAAGAAACGTTGGCATATGGAAACTTCTGCCAACGTTTTAGAGAAACGTTGGTAGAGTTGTCAAAGTTATGAAAACGTTGGTAGAAGTTTCCATCTGCCAACGTTTTTCAAAAAACGTGGGGATGGGTGATCTTCTCCCAATTTTTTTTTAAATTTCGGGAGAATGGATCTTTGCCCCCACGTTTTTATTAAAACATAGGAATATTTAGTACGTAACTTTGGTGCGTTTGAATTTATCCGCCCATATTCCCAACGTTTTTTGTAAAACGTCGGAAGAAATAGAATATTTCCCGACATTCTGTAGAAAATGTCGGCAAATATAGACTTTTTCCTAACATTTGTAGAAATGTCGGTTGAACTTATAATTGTCCCCACGATTTTATTTTCGTCGAGAAAAATTGACTTCTCCCGACGACATTTTAATGTTGGGAATAATTTCGTTGGGAAAACAAAAAAATTCTTGTAGTGTTACCTCGTGAGAAGAGACGATTAACAATCCCTCTCTAGAGCATGTAGGGTTTTATGCCAAGATGCTTGATTTTGGTGTCAGGCTGCCCCTCCACCCTTTTGTCTAGTAGTTCTTGAGTGAGTGCAATCTTGCTCTTGCACAATTGGGACCGAATGGATGGGGCACCTTGCTAAGTTTCTTATACCTCTAGTGGCATTTCAGTCGAAGCAAGGAGTCTGACACTATTACTATCGAATAGATGCTCGCTACTCATCAAGTGAAGAAGATGTCGAAATATGAGGATTTCTTTTATTTGCCCTCCCGCCCAAGAGTTGGTACTTTGGTTAATGGCCCCGAAAAAGTGGGGCTACAACATTGTTGTGAATGGGCCCTTGTCCATCAAGGATGTTGGGTTTTATGTCCTAAGCTCGTGTGTTTGTATTTAATGAACAAATTATTTATTCAACAAAAAGTTATTTATTTGCATTACTCATATTCCAATAAACTAAGATCCAAGTTTATTTAATGTAACTGTAATAGTATATAACTGATATACGGTATATATTTAATATACAATGTATATATTTGATATCTAGTATATAATAAATRTCAGTATATATTCGATATACAAGTGGATAATGTTTCAGTAATAACCTAAATGGTTTATAATACATGGATAAGGTTGGATACATTATCCTGGTAACACTATGGATATGACCCGCTTTGTAATAGTTAGAAACAACTTTATCCAGGTCATTCATGTGGAGAAATGCGAATGGGGGTTTCCTATACAATGAGTTTATATAAGACCGAACCGCAAAATTATTAATAATTATCAGCTCTAACACCATTAGCCAATAGATTGATATTTCATAGCATGACCAGGTAACTCGATCTTAATCTTGAGTAAGTTATAGACTCCTGCCTATAAGGAATCGTCATTTGATTTGTATGGGTGAGAGTGGACCATTTTGGGATGAGAACTCGGAACATAACTACGCAAGATGAAAATTCACTCCTTCCGACTTTAGGGTAAGTAGATGGTTCCCTTAAATGCTGACTCTAGGACTTGAACAAGGGGCTCTACCCTCTCACTGGCCCAAGATGGACCTTTGTTTAATGGTCGGACCATAAATCGGTTGTTCACTAGAGAAGCAGCGGTACTTGAGTTACAAGATTTAACTTAGGGGCAAAATGGTCATTTGACTCAGCTGAAGTTACAAACACTCATGAAGGATTGACTTGCCGTCAATGGTCAATTTTCGTGGACATAAAATATTTGACAGTGAGAAGAGTGTAACTGTGGGTCTTTAGTGGAGTGACCAACAATTAACAAATGTTGATTAATGAGTTTAATCAATTAATTTCATATCGTTGAAGCTTCTCTCCTTGCTAGTTCACAACAGATAAAACAAGGATCAAGAATTAGAAAAAATTTGAAATGTTCAAATTATAAGAGAGTGTATATAAGGTATATATGATACATTATATAAAGTTTAGTTTGAATAAAGATTCAAAATTAAACTATATGTTATGAGAAAAATATTTGAATAAGATTTAAATAATTAATATGAATTGAATTCATATTAAAACGATAGGTTATACAAGATAAATACATTTTAATATTATTTTAATTAAATATGTGATATTTCATTAAAAATTAAATAATTAATTGTTAATTATTAATTTAATTTAATTAATATTGAGATTTAATTAATTAATTAATAAATTAATAAATTAATTARTTTTTTAATTATTAATTAAATTAAACTCCCGCATAACTCTAGGGGTAGGGGTTGTTGTGACGTGAGATATCGTTAAGAAGGCAGAAATTGTTCTGCACTTTAGTCCCCCTCTGCTGGTTTTTACAGAAAACTCTCTTTCTAAAAAACTTCCATTTTTTTCTGCATTGTGAAGAAGTTTCGGTTCCCACCAAAGATCCTCACGGAGTTGTAGCAAGAAAGACTCTCGTGGTGGTGTCATTTGGTTTTACAGGGAAGAAGTTCTTCAAAGGTAACAAAAACTCATTCTCTATACTTTACTATTTTTCTATATTTTTCAATATTAAAAGAAAATCGAACCAAGCATTCATTCGATTCAACTGTGGGATTCTATCCCTGCAAAGGATTGGCGAGACAAATGGATTTTCGTCTCAAGCAAGTGGTTATCCCTGAACGGGGAAGGTGGCCCAATTTATGATATCTGTACAAGCTTTAGCGTCATGGGTAGTATCCTCATCTTTCCATCCTCATTGTACCCTTTGGCTGAACTGCTGTTCTTTCCTCTAGTAGATCAATCGGGTGAGGTTCCCCCGATCAACCAAGAGACTCCGTTTATCTTTGCTGGTGTGTCGCGCATCGTTAGGATTGATCGACAAATATACTTGCTCCTAACTCCTCTGAATTTTAAGGACTGCGGTCTCGCTTTTCCAGCCGTTGACAAAGGTAGAGGTCACTTACACACTTTTCCTCGCCACGTTGTTGTCGCCAACGCGTATATCTTTCTTTCATAGGGATGTCTCCACGACCTAATTTCATGAAGCAGTATGGAGAAATGAAGCTCTATAAAACCCCCTAGGTAGTTCATAGCTCGAGGCAGGTCCTAGTTTGCCTCCAAAGAAGGTTACTTGGACTCATGGCACGAGCACGCGATTACTCATATTGGTTCACGGTCACGAGTCTACGCGGAGGTTCCTACCTCTTCATCGAGGGTTACGACTTTGCATGCCGCTATTCTACACAATCCATCTCTTGAGTGACCTGCCTTGGTCTACCCGAGGTAGTGTAGATCATTTCCTCCTCCGCTCATCCTGAAGACCATGACGTGTCTCTCTTGCATTAGTTATCTATTCCTCAGACGGAATCGCCTGCTGAATGCTGAGGCAAGTTGGATCCCCAATCGGAGGAGGTTAAAGTGCATCTGCCATTCTCACTCCCTGTTCGTGCGGATGAGGTGTTTTTTGCAGCTCATTGCATCTTGAACACTGTCATTGGCGATGTGCAAAAACGAGTCTCGTCCTAGATCGTGGCTTCTCATAGCAGATGTCTTCACCCGTATTTGGATTTGATGGCTAAGGTAAGATCTGTTCCCATCCGACGTTGTTTGCGTTCTCCATATTTAATTCCTTATCTTGCTTTTGTAGTTGCTTGTTTCAACTTCTGTAGCGTGGGAGCCGCCAGTTCTGAGGTGGGAAGGCTAGATAGACGTCGTTAGCGGGAGGCTGGTCGTGCTGGTGAAGGCGAGGATCTCACGGCCAAAGTGGAGGAAGCCTTGAAGTAAGTTAGGTAGCTTGAGGCTAAGCTCAAGATCTCGGAGGAATTGGTCACCAGCTTGCGAATGGAGATTGAACAACTTTATTTCAGTACTCAGAATCTGAGGGAAGTTGAACAACTGCGAATTATGGATCGAGAGTCCGGGGAGCGGATCGAGAGATTTCAGGTGGCAGCCCATGACGCCGAATATTTGACCTACTCGCCGCTAAAATGGAGGTCGAATGTCTGACCTCGGAACTCCAGGTGGTCGGGAGGCTCTGGCGAAGAATACTTCAGAGGGTGGTCAAGACAGCTTTTAAGGAGAAAGCTTCCATTTTATCTGACCCCAGCATCTCCTGAATGCGTTCTGTCGATATCGTGAATCCAACCATTTCGCTCGTTAGATGTCAGCTGAGGGCTTCGATGTCACGGTAAATTGGCTGAGGGAGAGAGTTTTCGTGCAGGCTGACGTTTCGACCTTTATCCATGCATATGTTTTGAAGTGAGACATCCGCTCTACTCCCGCCGCGAGGCTGGATAACGCTGCTCTCTTCTATCCTAACGTTGTCCTGCCTCAAGATCATCCTAGTGGATATGACCACGCTTTCATTTCGCTTTTGCTTTCGCCATTTTTCTTTTCATGTTACTAATCTTGTGTAATTGATCGGCTTCAATGCTGTTCTTGCTTGTACTCGACTATCTAGCAATGATTAAGGCATTCATGATTTTCTTTTGCGCAATATTTGACTCATGATTTGTGATTTGATTCTTCCAATTGGCAGTGGTTAATTTTTACCTCAAATCTAGGAAGGCTGATTTAAAGAGGACACATGGGCTGTTTGGGTTGCGCCCCTTGTTAATATTTGGGAATCTTCCCTTGAACGATTTCTTTTCGACCTATTTAAGGAAAGAGATATTCAATGTAGACTGCACTTTTTTATTGAAACACTAGTCAGTATGTCACAGGAAGGCAGTCACCTTGCCTCCATCCTCACGTCTTCGGACGAGGAGGGGGTCGCTCCTCCTGTTGTGGCTCCGCCCCCGTCGATCTCATTAGTTCATCTGGTGCAGCTACTGCTAAGCCGGCAGCTTCGAATTCCACTTCAACATGCCTCCTTGTTCAGCTGATTCTAAGGGTTCTGACAGAGAAGTGAACGGTCCTCCAAGATCTCCTCTTATGCGTCATTTCATACGGTGGTTGCTTTGCAAGGCGCACCACGTCAAGAAGAGACTCTTAGACACCATCGTCCAATACGTTGAGGCAGACCTTCGTGCTGGGAGGCTCGAGACTCAGAAGGCCAAGCTCAAGGAACATATAGTTGGCCTCACCGTAAGTAACACCGAGCTAATCGCTCAAAACAAGGATTTTGCTGAGTAAATAGGGGTGCTAACTAGTGAGAATCTGAGGCTGCGTGAGATGTTGAGGGTGACGGACACAGGTCTAGAGATGGCCCTGAGGCGTGCGAACACTCCGTAGTGTCAACGTAGGCACCATTCACACTTTAGCCCTTAAGCATTTTTAGAGTTCTGTATCGACTTGAGGCATATATACCAAAGGGTCACCTTGAATATAATAAAAATCTCTCTTTTCCAACACTTATTTTACACTTCTCCTTCCGTTTCAGCGTTTTTTTGAAGTTTTTTTTTTTGGTGCAGTTGGGCCTTGATCTTAAGTTTACTTAGAGGGCAGTTGTTATCGTGTGACCACTTTAGATCGGTGCCCATTATTCAGACACACTATTTGAAAATCGGCCTCTTGTGATTTTTACCACAAGGGGGGAGGGGTTTCTTCTTTCGACTTGTCGCGCTTAACAGCTATCGTAGTTCAAAACTCGTTGCCCAAATCAATCTCTTTTTCTGACTCCAAATCAGTTGGCTGTCATGCTTAGAGATATTTTGTTCCAACTTACACCCTATTCAATGTGTGCGCCAATTGAGATCTTCTGTGACCAATTGCTTGACCGAATCGACAGTGGTCGTCATTAGAGAAATATCTCATTAAATATGGCGTCGATATGCAGCCGGTCGGTTTAATGGTTGTTCGGCTTTAAGGGCCATGCATCTGTTCCTCGCATATTGTCGGTTTGATTCTTGTAGTAAGTTGACGCTTCATCTTCCTACATTAGCCTTTTTAAGGGTGGCGTTATTCTTTCCTCCTCCTCACTTAACAAGGATGTCTGTGGAAGGTGATGGTCCAGCCTATGCAGTATATCACTCGCTGACCTTGAAGGGGAGGTCGACTCTACGCTAGCTCCAGCATTCGAACCGACAGGCTTCGACCCAGGGTTCGTCGAGTAAATCGAACTTCCACCATACCCTAAACCTTCAGGGCCAGACTCTTCGAAGATGGGGCTATTCGTTCCCCCTTTGCCCACGCGAAAGGTGATGCGCCACATTGGTCTGGAAGGCGTACCGCTACTTAGACAAGTTTTTCCCGACCACGTGGAAGGGTATCGGTCTCGCTGGGGAGGTCGTGGACTGGAGAGTGAGACTGAGGCGCTTCGGGCGAAGACTGCCATTTTCCAGAATCCCTCTGCTGAAGGAGATTCATCAGATTTCCTACTTAATCATTTGTAACCCACATTCCAAATAAATAAAATCTTGCTTTATTTACTTCGTTGTGTTTTACTTTTCCTCTTCGTGATGCTCTCCTTTTCTTTCTTTGTATCGCCTAAGAGTTGGAAGGTCGTAGTTAAAACTTCAAAACATTTGCATCCTTTGCAAGTGAGACGAACCTTAGAAGATTTAGTGGAGATTTAGTGGAGTAGTGGCTCCATGATTCTTTCCAACCTCAAGTAGTGACAAGTGGACTAGGAGTGGATCCACGTTGGTACCAGGTGGGACACGTAGTAGTGACAAGTGGACTAGGAGTGGATCCACGTTGGTACCAGGTGGGACACGTGCCCCTTAGATTTTAGTTAAATATAGTATAGTATGTCATGTAATAAACAAAATGTTGTTTTTCTGAGTGGTTTTGCCTTCCACCTAAATCTGAGTTCCAACCTTGAGTCACAGGTCTCACGTTGGAATTAGAGTTGCGCTTCCACTTTGTTTTTTTTTTTTTCTTTCTAAGTGCCTCTTTATTATTGTTTTTTTTTCTGTTTTTTTTTATTTTCATTTTATTCTTTTTCATTTTTGGCACATTTTTTAAAAATCATTCTTAAATAAATTTTTGTAGCAGGGCAGGGGAGTGAACTGACTTCCGCATCTCTGATTCAGAATGTCGGAAAGGAATGACCGATGTGGTCGGAAGCTCTCTGACTATGTTTGCGTGCCACCAACGATTAGGTGTACCCATGCCCCCAACTATCTAGGGACCACACCCCAGTAATAAATATTGGCATAAAGGCCAAAGGGTCACCACCGACTCCTGGGTAATAAAAAAAAACAAGTATCCTATTCTAGTTTGGCCTCTCATTTAACTTATAGAACTTTGGAGTATCTACTATCCTTGTACATGTATTCCCACGTTTGAGACGCTACCGAGTCCTTCGAACCGGCCAACTTTTGACTTGACCCAATCGGGCCGCATATCACTTTGTTGAAGAAACATTTTTTTATTTACTTACCTTCCAAAGATGAGAGTGCCGAAGAGAAAGATACTTGAAAGCAATATTAGAGATTGA
>NW_019104899.1:50266-84319 GCF_001995035.1 Momordica charantia | reverse complement strand
AATAAAGGAATGTAAAGTGCTCGGGATTTAAAAACTAAAAGCAACTAATGAAAGCAACTCAAAAGTACTTAGAAAGCAACAAAGAAACACTAAGAATGATCAAGAGAAGGAAGCAAGGCTTGATGAATTTGGTGGAGAAGCTGCTGGAATTTATAGTTGTGCAGAATTGGTTAGGTAGATCCTAAAACGCTGGTGGATCACCCATTTCCAACTCCTTTGACTGACCAAATCATGCTCAAACTGATAGTGGAACACTTCTTCTACACGTATGCATCGGTTGGAACCACCAAAATGCATTGGAAGACGCGTTTCATTAAGGGCAAAGTTGGAAGAAAACCGGGATTTCTGCAGCCTACCAGGCGCCTGACGCCTCTAATGAAGGTTTTTCCGTCTTTTTGCTTCTTTTGATTAATTTGCACTCCCAAATGGTCCTAAAATGTCATAAATACAATATAAGTCAACCACAAACCATCATATATGAATTTTGCATGATTGGAACTCAAACGACCGAGAAAAAGTCCGGAACAAAGTTAAAACATAGTAAAAACAGCATCTAAAACCTTCTTTTTATGCATGTAGACAAGCGTAATTAGTAATCATAGGATAAGAGTTCTGTATCGACAGGTAAGTGGGGTCGGACGAGGCCTCAGGTTGGGGGAGGTGTAGTAATGGAAGAGGACGGTTGAGAGGTTCAGTGACCGGTGATGATATTGTTGGTAGTGGAGAGGAGATAACCAGTGGTTCTGGGATTGGTGGTGAAGGTGGTGAGGAGAGGAGACAGGGAGAGGACGATGAAGTTGGGCTTGATGAAGGGTTGGGTGACAAATCGGCAAGGTTAGAGGATATGTGGGATGTTGTTGGTGAGACAGCGGTAGGAGAGAAGTGGTGATCGGGTAAGCCAGTAGGTATGAGATGTGTTGGGATGGAAGAAACTGGAGGGCAAAGGTGGCTTTGGACATGTGGGGGGAGATAGGGAGAGGTGGTGGCATGGGAAACTAGGACACTATTGATGAGGCCACAGATGCAGCGGGAGGAGAGGTGACAGACTTTGTTTGTCCAAAGCCAGAGGTGGATGGAAATTCAATTTCATTGAACTAGACGTGTCTTGAGATAAACACTTTGCCTGTTGGACTGAGACAACGATGACCCTTTTACATTTGACTAAAACCAAGATAATATACACATTTCATGGTATGGAATTGAAACTTCTAGCTGTGAAATGGGCGTAAGCACGGGAAGCAGACACACCCAAAGATCTTTACAAATGTGAGATTAAGTTGCTTTCCAACTAGTGGTTCCATCGGATACTTGAACTTTAGAACGGTCATAGGCATGATGTTTATCAAAAGGGTGGCAGTAAGAAACGCATCCCACTAATAGTTCAACGACATAGATGCTTGAGCGAGAAGTGTGAGACCAGTCTGGACTATGTGTCGATGCTTTTGCTTTTCCTGCCCATTTTGTGCTGAAGTGTATGGACAAGAGACTCAGATCTGAATCTGAAGATTGCGGCATAGAGAATGAATTGGTTGATATTCGCCCCCACCATCGGACTGGAGTGTCATCACTTGGGTCTTGAATTGATTTTGTATCAAATATAAAAACTGTTTAAAAGCTACAATTGTATCACTTTTCTAACGTAAAGGAAATATCCATGTGAACCGACTATAATCATCCAAAAAATGGACATAATATCGAAACCCGTCTGAAAAGAGGTGAGGTGCTGATCCACAGAGATCTGTATGAACTAGTTCAAACATTCCTGTAGCATGAGAGTGAGAGTCATGAAACAGTAAGGCATGCGGTTTTCCAAACTGGCATGCATCACAAAAACTTATTGGTTCATTAGTCTTGCAGGGAAGATTACAAGTCCTAATGATGTGATCTAAGACTTTAATGGAAGGATGTCCAAGCCGTTTATGCCACACGGTTTTGGACACCACTACATTGATGTGTTCAGCAAACGAGAAAGAAGGAGTTGGTTTCTCTGAACTAAGAGTATTATTCGACAGAGATACAACAGTGTGAGCAAACAGCAGTGCAACCAATGTGGGAGCAGCGGGTGGTAACCAGTTACTTCTATCAAGATGATAGAGGCCATCTTTAAGTGTTCCTTTCAGCAAAGTTCTTCCCGAAGCCTTGAACTTAACCAAACAAAAGTCAGTATGGAATTCGACAAAGATGTCATTATCTTTAGCTAGTCATGAGACACTAACAAGGTTTTTAGCTATATTAGGAACACAGAGAACGTCTTTCAATTTTAAAGAACTGCCTGAGGCATGTAGATTAATGCTACCAAAATGTGAGAGATAGATAATTTACTGCCATTTGCGATAATTACATTTCTATTACCTGAGTAATCAACTCTTTGCTCAACATTGTTCGGGTTGGCTATCACATGACTTGTAGCTCCACTGTCGGCATACCAACTAGGTGTCGGGTGTGTTGCCTTAAACTCGTAGTTTGTAATTATGTAAAAACAAATTTATATTCAATAAAGTTATGGTTTCATATTCAATAAATTTGTTGTTGAATTTATAGCATTACATTGTCCAAATCCAATAAACTAAACATCCAAGGTTATTATCATGTAATAGGGACAATATATATACTGAGTATATATTTGATATACCTTCGATATACAAGTGGATAATGTCTCGGGAATAACATAAAAGGTCTATAAAATATTGATAAGGTTGAGTACCTTATCTTGGCAACACTATGGATACGACTCACTTTGTAAATGTTACAAACAACCTGATTCAGGTTGTTCGTGTGGAGACATGCGAGTGAGGGTATCCTATACAATGAGTTTGTATAAGATCGGACTACGAAATAGCCAATCTTTAGATGTAACGCCGTTGACTAGTAGATTGCTATTTCATAGGATGACCAGACAACTCATTCTCAATCCTGGGTGAGTTATGGACTCTTGCTCGTGAGGGCTTGTCCTTTGATCGTATGGGTGAGAGTGGCCCGAGTCGCCGACTCAACATTCCTACCATTTTGGGGACGACACCGAGTGGGGAGTTTGCAACATAACTTCACAAAATGGAATTCACTCCTCCTCGACTTTAGGGGAGTAGATGAGTGTTCTCTTAAATACTGACTCCAAGACTTGAACAAGAGGTCCCACCCTCTCACTGGCCCGAGAAAAACTTCCGGTTATTGGTCGGACCATAACCGGGGTGTTCATTAGAGGAGCAATGGTATTTAAGGAGTAAGATGTAACTAAAGGGTAAAATGGTAATTTGATCTAGCTTGAGTTACGAGCACTCGTGAAGGATTGACTTGTCATTAATTGTCGTATATCCGTAGACACGAAAATATACTGCAGTGAGAAGAGTGCAGTTGCGGGTCTTTAGTGGAGTGACCCGCAGTTAACGAATGTTGATTAACTCGATTGATGAGTTTGACCGATTAATCTCGTATGGTTGAAGTTTTTGATTTGTAGGTCCATTAGGTCCCCTTGCTAGCTCACAACGGGTAAAACGAGAATCGAGTTTTTTGGAAGAATTTGAAATGTTCAAATTTCTCGAGGAATTATATGTATATTGATACATTATAATATATGGTTAATTCTAAATTGAAACTATATATTATGAGAGAAATTATTTGAATGAGATTCAAATAAAAATCAATATGAATAGGATTCATAGTAAAACTATATATATATATATTTTGAAACTCAAAACAGTAATTGCATTAAATTAAATAGGCCACAAGGGCTACAATTGAAAAAGGTGGGCCATTTTGATAAAGAACCCACGAAGAAAAGTCAGTGTTCCATGAGACACTGAATTGAGATACAAGGGCATGTTTCAGCCATTGATCTGTTAGAACAATCATCTCCCTTTGCACATGGATGAAGAGGATAGCCTCAAGAGTTCAAAAACCAACACTGTCGTCTCATCTAATAACTCCAATTCCAATTCAAGATTTGTATAGCCCAAACGAGCAGGCTAATTGTATTCTGTTGGATCCCCCTAAATTAAGCCCCCATTTAAAACAAGATTTCCAGGTGCAGAATCTGCATTCAAGAGGAATGAGAGACTATCTAATTTAGGATTTGCTACATTAATTGTTATGTTGTCCATGATTTTCTTATTGTTTCGTTCTTTGGGAAACTCTTTTATTGTTTGTCATACAGCTAGCTATAAAGGGATCCTGAAAATCATCAACTTTCCCCGTTTTTAATGGGGGCAGATCTGAAATGTTAGGACCTAGATCTTCTCTGATGATCGTCTCCGACGAACCACCACCCAGATTCAAAGAGCTTGGATGACTGTGAGTTTCCTTCTATGCCATTTTATCGTCCCTTCCAAACTTGTGAGTTTCACCTTCTAGATTTTCAGAGAAACACCGCCATGGTCCATATTGATTTCGTTCTCCTCTGTCAACACCTATAATGCGTAACAATTGTCACAAGCCATTAGAAGATTGAAAATATGAACCCAAAAGGTAACCTTGTGTATCACATCAGATCTGATAACTCTTGTTAACAACGACATTCCAATGAGACTAATGGCAAGCTTTTGCTTTGTGAAGATTACAGAAGAGTCGTCCACAACAATTAGAATTGCATCTTCCTTCGAAGTTAATTTCACTAGGATCAATGACATTCTCAGGGGTAGTGACCGTGGCAGAAGTGTGATGCACAACAAACACATTTGGTCCAGAATTTGAGAGGGTGAAATTTTTCTGTTGGGTGAGTTGAGGTCCTGTGTTTTGATCAAAACAATAGTGATAAACTGCAGCAATATGTCGTCCTATCCGATTACGTACCTGGCAGATGGGCCTATTTCCACTACTTCCATTATTGCTGTTATTACCTCCCCACAACCTCTACCACAATTCCGTTGACCAAAACTTCCCCGTTGATAACCACCGCCACGATGAGTATTTGATCCATGACTGTTGTTTCCATTATTGTTCGCTGGTTGGTTTGGAAGTTTCGCCCATCAACATAGTTCACTAAGAGTGTTTGAGTCTGGTTGATCGGGACGCCACTTTTGAGAGGGTTTTGGTATTCCAACTGTTTCTCATATGTTAGAAGCTCCGCATGCATTTATGACCACGACAGATCTATTTTGCCTTGAATGGTGACCACGATGGGATTGTACTCTTAGACTAAGCCTGTCAATACTTGTGAAACCAAGTCTTGAACAGAGACCGGACTACCTGTTGGGGCAAAGTTATCAGTATGACTTTTCATAAGTTTTAAATATTCAGTCATTTGTAATGAGCCCTTGCGCGTTTGTTGAAATACCTGTTTTAGGTAGTCTACTTCTGCTCTGGATTGGATGCCAAAAAGTTCTTGAACTATTGTCCATAGTTCACGTGAAGTGCAAAAACCCATAACTTGCATGGCTACGTCCGCTGTCATCAGTTGTAAAGTCAACCCAAGAGTAGTTGATCTACTACAATCCGCGCCTCGTACGCGGGGTTTAAAGTCAGGGAAGATTGCGACGAGGTGCTGCCTTCTACATTAGTAGGTGTGTCTGTTGGAACAAGATGCATGAGAGCGCATGACTTGTCTCCCGTAAGGTAGTCAAATAGCTTGTGGCTTCACAGGATCGGTAAGGCCAAATTTTGCCACAATAAGAAATTCCCTCTATCCATTTTAATAGAGGTGATTTGATTTAGTAGTTGATTCAACGGTGAACTGGTGAAGACGGCACCACTCACTACTGTCGGTGGAGTCACGGTTAGAGTGGGTAAGTTGGAGATCGTCATGACCTGCTCTGATACCAAGTTAAGAAAACAATTAACACAAAAAAAGGAAGTAACTCAAGAAGGAGTTTTTGATTTACTTTATGTGTGTATGTACACTGTAAGTTCTCACCTTTAAATAGAGGGGTGAGAAAACTAATTCAACAACAAATTGATTGAATATGAAACCATGACTTTATTGAATATAAATTTGTTTTTACATGATTACAAACTACGAGTTTAGGACAACAGACTCAACGAATTGGATATTTTGTATTACATTAGTTACACAAATATTAACCATATAACTAGATTTTGAGAAGATTATGGAGTTGGTTGGTTGGCCTACTGACTTGCACTTCGTAACAAGATTTTGATAAAGTGCTCCCAAATTAGAAATTTGGCGAGTCCAAATCAAATCCAAAATCAAATTTCTCCAAATCGAACATATGACTGTATAAATTGTGGAGAGTCCAAGTCAAATAAGGATGACAGGTTCAAATTTTAAATATCATACTTATTAAAATTTTCTACTCCAAAATTTAGATTATTGAGTAGAAATTTGGTCAAAAACAAAATTGAGCACAAAATGGTGGCGAAAATCAAAAGTTACCATCAAAATTGATGTTTTGATTATTTGGACAAAAATAAACCAAACAAAATCATAAACTCTTGCTAAAGCTGATACATACATTAAAATTAATTAGAATGATGAACCAAACTCTATATTACGTTAAATATCACGTATATTAAATATCACGTTATGTCATATGTCTTTCTTGTCCGATGATATCAGTTAATTGGATTAGCCCATGTGGAGATCGGGATCAAACCCATTAAACCCATTGTTGAGTGATAAAATTTGGCAATCCGCATCATTATTTTAAAATTATATTTAGGACCAATTATAAAATTACACTTGTCATAAATTAATTTTAAAATCGACAAATCAGATTATGACACATGTATCTTTTATGATTGTCCGATAACATTAGCTAATTGGATCAACTCATAAGGACATTGGGCTCAAACTCATTAAGCCCATGACTCATATAAGACCCATAAAAACTTGAGAATTTACAATAGGTGTCCCTATTTATCATCCAATTTTGAAAAATGGCTAAATGGTATTTGATAATGAAAAATGTTCATTCCTATTTTTCTAACTATTTCGCAGGTTTGATTTTGATATTTCTACCCTTTTTATTTGATTATTATTTTTAAAATCAAATATCCTAACTTCCATCATCTTTCCTACATTCTATCCCTCCTTGATTCTGGTTTTTTTTTCTAAGTACTATTCTTTAATATATACGTGTGGACAGAACTCACTAGAGACATCAGAAGATCATGGAGGGAGACGATCAGAGCCAGGGAGAGGGGAGAAAAGGATACAGCAGAAATCCAGCAAAGAAGAAAGAAGATCTTATTAGGCGAGGGAACAACGGTGGGGCAACGCGGTGAGTGATAGAGCTTGTTGCAAGTGGGGCGGTAGGTAGCGGAGGGGAAAGAGGCTTATATGTTGAGTTTCTACAGATTGGGTAGGTAGAGTGATCTTTATATTTTTATTGTGTTAATTGTTCACAAAATACACCTTATTTCTTACGTTATATGTTTACCTTATTTGTTCACATTTTTTATTCACCATTTACCATATTTGTTCCTCCTTTGTTCCTCTGTTCACCGTATTCGTCGTAGTCATATTTGTTATTTGTTCCTTTGTTCGTCGTATTTGTTATTTGTTTCTTTTGTTCGCTGTATTTGTTATTTGTTCCTCTATTCGCCGTATTTGTTATTTGTTCATCTGTTCACCGTATTTGTTATTTGTTCATTTGTTTCTTGTTCATCTATTTGTTTTTTGTCTTAGTATTTCTGTTCTGGTCTTAGTATTTGTGTTTCTAATTACATTTTGTTTATTGACGTTTATTATATATTCTTTAAGATTTTTAGTATCATTTTCGATAACGATTTTATTGTTTAATGAATTATACTTTTTTTATAGATTTGTTAGTATAATTATCTGACAATTTATTGGGAAAATATTTGAGTTAGGTAAAATTTTGAAAATATTTGAATTATCCTATAAATGTGGTAGAGAAAAATATACGTAGGATTCTCCTATAAAAAAGGGAAAATAGTATATTCATTTTAAAATTATTTTAGGGAGGGTAATTTCGTAACTAAAAAATTAATAGAGATTTTTCTATTTGTACGTTAGCCATTATTGAAAACTTAAAGTTGTTTGACCATATTTTGAAATTGCCTATTTTAAATGGCTATATCCGTTGCTATCCCTAAAAACTTTGTAAATTGAGGGGGTCACCTCTCATTTAGAACGTTCAAAGAGATTCAGAACCATTAGAGTAGTCAGAATCATCTACAGTCATTCATAGTCAAGCGAAACATCCAGAACCAAGAAGACTCGAAGAATTAAAAACTTGAAGGCTACCAGACTTCAAAAACACTAAATCTTCTCTTCGCCAAACAATCAACGGAAGAACTCTTCTCAAACAACAAGATTTGAAGACTTCATCAAGCTGCGAACTCCATCTACTATAAGCTGAGGCTTCAAACAAGATACAAGTTGAAGACTTCGTCAAGCTGTAAACTTCATCTATTGCAAGCTGAAGACTCCATCAAAACTACAAGCTGAAGATCTCCAACAAGCTAAAAGCCTAAGACTTCAAAGATTCTTCAACAAGTGCAAAATCGAAGACTTCAAATATTCTTTAACAAGTTCAAAGCCAAAGACTTCAAAGATTCTTCAGCAAGCTCAAAGTCGAAAATTTTAAAAACTCTTCGACAGGCAAGAAGTAGAAGACATCAACTTCATTGATTTAAGAACAAATTCACAAACTCTTGAATTAAAGTTTACATACGAGAGAAAGCATAAATGTTATACATTAGAGATTGTAATACACTACTTGCATAAATACAAATACAAGTTCATTCATTCGAGAATCTCTTCATCGAAATTCCTCACGAACACCCATGAAAAGAAGACCCATAGAAGACCCACTAAGACACTATAAATAAAGGAGCTCACCTCTCATTTGTGGCACATTCTGAAGGATTGGAGATTCAAAACCATCAGAGCATTCAGATTCATTTAGAGTCATCCACGAACTACATATTGCAGGCTTCATAAAGCTGCGAGCCGAAGAACTCTCCTCAAACAACAAGCCAGAGACTTTATCAAGTTGCAAGTCGAAGACTTCGTAAAGTTACGAGACGAAGAACTTCATCAAGGTTGTAAGCCTGAGAACTCTTCACAAGCTACAAGTTGAAAAACTTCATCAAGTTACATAGCAAAAGAACTTCAACAAGCTACAAGTCTAAGAACTCCGTCAACAAGCTTAAAACTGAAGACCTCAAATATCTTTCAACAAGCTGGAAGCCGAAGACACACCAAATCTCCTTGATTCAAGAATAAGCTCACAAGCTCTTGCATTAAAGTTTGCATTTGAGAAAAAACATGACATATCATACATATATTAGAGATTGTAACACTATATACATGAATACAAGTCAATTTTATTAAATTCGAGTTTCTTTTCATTAAAATTCATTGCTGAAAACTATATATTAATAAATTTTGAGAATTTAACACTTATTTTGAAACACAATTTTCATTATTTTTAATAATTTTTTTCAAATTCATGAATTAAGATGCAATTTTTAAATATGATATCAAACACATTTTTTAAAACACTAAAATATAGAATATAACTTATTTTCGATCTAATTCATATGTCTTTTGTGTTTTCAAATTTAAAAATTTTAGACTTTAAAATGTAGAATTAAATTTAAAAAAAACTTTGGTAAATATATTATTTTATATTATAAATTTACTTTACTCTTATCAAAATTAAAACAGGTAAAACATAATATATTACAATGTTTTGGAAAAAAAACAATTATACAAAAAATTTGTAGCACTAATGCATTTTAATAAATTAATTAATAATAATTTATATTGAACTAAATGTTAAGTTAATAAGTACCGCTAGCTTATATTGTTAAACACATAGCACCCTCTCAACGGCGATCTTGTGAACTCGAATGGTGAACCATTCCTCCACGGTGTTAGATCTGTAATCGCGACGCAATGTCGAATTTGACAACATGAGTCCCCTCTCTTGTGACATCATACCCACAACGCCCAAACTTCTGACAGCCAAACCTGTAGCGGTTTCTCCCCTCTGACGACTTTCATCATTGACCCATGCTCAACTGAACCTAGATTTGTGTTACCCAGTCCTGATCGACACTAGATCTGCAAGCCAAAACCTTACTAACTTCAGATTTACAGTGTCCAACCCTTTTAGGCACTAATCCAACAATGACCCAAGTCGTCTTTGAAGGGACGTTAATCCCGTAGCGGAAACAGAGATCCTTGTTCTTGAATTTTGAGGAACAAAACCACAATACTAAAGAAAAATATAGGGGGAAAGATGAACTTACATTTGAAGAACTTTTCTTGATCGTCATTTTACCCGTTGTGAGCTAGCAAGGGAACCTAATAGACATATAGATCAGAAGCTCCAATGATACGAGATTAATTGGTCAAACTCATTGACTGAGTTAAACAACATTCGTTAACTACGGGTCACTCCACTAAAGACCCGCAGTTGCACTCTTCTCACTGCAGAATATTTTCGTGTCCACTGATATACAACCATTAATGGCAAGTCAATCATTCATGAGTGCTCGTAACTCAAGTTGGGTCAAATTACCGTTTTACCCCTGAGTTACATCTTACTCCTTAAATATCACTGCTCCTCTAATGAACAACCCGGTTATGGTCCAACTAATAATCGGAAGTCCCTCTTGGGCCAGTGAAAGGGTTGAGTCCATTGTTCAAGTCTCGGAGTCAGCATTTAAGAAAACACTCATCTACTCCCTTAAAGTCGGGGAGGAGTGAATTCTATCTTGTGAAGTTATGTTCCCAGCTCCTCACTCGGTCTCGTCCCCAAAATGGTAGGAACGTTGAGTCGGCGACTCGAGTCACTCTCACCCATATAGATCAAAGGACGAGCCCTCACGAGCAGGAGTCCATAACTCACTCAGGATTGAGAATGAGTTGCCTGGTCATCCTATGAAATAGCAATCTGTTAGTTAACGACGTTACATCTAAAGATTGGCTATTTCGTAGTCCAGACTTATACAAACTCATTGTATAGGATACTCCCACTCGCATGTCTCCACACAGACGACTTGGATCAGATCGTCTGTAGTATTTAACATAGCGGGTCGTATCCATAGTGTTGCCAGGATAAGGTACTTGCCTTATCTATATACTATAGACCTTTTAGATTATTCTCGGGACATTATCCACTTGTATATCGATGGTGTTGGGTTTTATGCCCTAAACTCGTGGTTTGTAAACATAAAACAAATATTCATTCAATAAAGTTGTTATTCATATAATTGCATTAACCCAAATCCAATAAACTAACATCTGAGGTTATGTCATGTAACTGGAACAGTATATAACAGATATACAATATATATTTAATATACAACGTATATATTTGATATACAGTGTATATATATACACTATATATTTGATATACAGGTGGATAATGTTCCAGTAGTAACCTAAATGGTCTATAGTATATGGATAAGGTTGGGTACCTTATCCTGGTAACACTATGGATACGACCCACTTTGTAATAGTTACAAATGACTTGATCCAGGTCTTTCGTGTAGAGACATGCGGGTGAGGGTATCCTATACAATGAGTTTGTATAAGACCGGACCACGAAATAATTAATCTTTAGCTATAACACCATTGGCTAATAGATTAATATTTCAATAGGATGATTAGGTAACTCGATCTCAATCCTGAGTGAGCTATGGACTCCTGCCTGTTAGGGCTCGTTCTTTGATTTGTATGGGTGAGAGTGACTCAAGTCGCCGACTCAATATGTCTACCATTTTGGGGACGAGACCGAGTTGGGGAGCTGAGAACGTAACTACACAAGATGGAATTCACTCCTTCCCGACTTCAGGGTAAGTAGATGAGTGTTCTCTTGAGTGCTGACTCCGGGACTTAAACAAGGGGCCCCACCCTCTCACTGGCCGGAGAGGGACTTCCAGTTATTGGTTGGACCATAACCAGGTTGTTCATTAGAGAATCAATGGTACTTAAGGTACAAGATGTAACATAGGGGTAAAACGGTAATTTGACCCAACTGTGGTTACGAACACTCGTGAAGGATTGACTTACCGTTAATGGTCAAAATCCATGGACGCAAAATATTCTACAGTGAGAAGAGTGCAACTGTGGGTCTTTAGTGGAGTGACCGACAGTTAACAAATGTTGATTAATGTGGTTAATGAGTTTAATCAATTAATATCGTATCGTTGGAGGTTCCGATCTGTAGGTCCATTAGGTCCCCTTGCTAGCTCGTAAAGGATAGTTAAAAACAGTTAGTCTTGAAAAGAATTTGAATTGTTCAAATTAGTTCAAGGGAATTAAGGTTGATTATATGAGATGCAATTAATATAATGTATGTTGATACATTATAATATAAAGTTAATTTTGAATTGGATTCAAAATTATGAGAGAGATGGATATTAGAATTTGATTCTAATATAGTTGATTAATTTAAGTTTAATTTAATTAAATTAATAATTCCTTTTTGTAATTAATCAAATTAGATTTAATTAATTATTATTTTAATTAAAATTGTTTTAATTAAAATAAAAGAAAATTAATAAAAAAAGAAAAGAAAAAAAGGGAAAAGAAATGGGAGAAAAACCTCCCACTTCCCCTCCGTTATAAAAAGGGAGGTTCTCCCCTTCCTTTCGTCCCGGTTTGATAGTGGTTGAGTTTCTGAAACTCCAAACGAGAAAACTGTCTTTCGATCTCTCGATCTCCCTTTTAATTATAAGACGGTTCCCACAAACCGAGTTCTTAAGATCCAGAGGATAGCGAGGAAGACTTTGTGGTGGCGCTGATGTCTACATTGAAGAAGTGTCTTCAAAGGTATGTATCACTAACTTCCTTCTATTCATGCTTATATGTCTTTTCTCTGTTGTAATACTAAGACAAGATCGAAGCACACGCGTTCGTGAGCTTCCACTGCGGGATCCAATCCCTTCAGAGGGTATATCAAATATAGACCCATTATATATACTATCCCGGTTACATGATAATAACCTTGAATGTTTAGTTTATTGGATTTAGACAATGCTATGTTATAAACTCAACAACAAATTTATTGAATATGAAACCACAACTTTATTGAATATAAATTTGTTTTTACATAATTACAAACTACGAGTTTAGGGCAACACACCAAACAGTCTTAATAAGGTTCGGCAGGTAATGGCCCTTCGTAATACCCATATTGGTTCAATTCAAGTTATTGGTGTTGGGTGTGTTGCCCTAAACTCGTAGTTTGTATTTTGTAAAAACAAATGTCTATTTAATAAAGTTTTATTCAATAAATTTGTTGTTGAATCATAGCTTTGCATTGTCCAAAATCCAATAAACTAAACATCCAAGGTTATTTTTGATATAATCGGGACAGTATATATACTGGGTATATAGTTGATATACGGGGTATATATTTGATATACCCCTGATATATGAATGGATAATATCCCGTGAATAACCTAAAGGGTCTATAGTATATGGATAAGGCTGGGTACCTTATCCTGGCAACACTATGGATACGACCCACTCTGTAAAGGTTACAGACGACTCGATCTAGGTCGTTCGTGTGGAGACATGCGAGTGGGGGTATCCTGTACAATGAGTTTGTATAAGACCGGACCGCGAAATAGGCAATCTTTAGGTGTAACACCGTTAACTAATAGATTGCTATTTCTTAGGATGACCAGGCAACTCATTCTCAATCCTGAGTGAGTTATGGACTCCTGCCCGTGAGGGCTCATCCTTTGATCTGTATGGGTTAGAGTGGCCTGAGTCGCCGACTCAATATTCCTACCATTTTGGGGACGAGATCGAGTGGGGAGCTGGGAACATAACTTCACAAGATGGAATTCACTCCTCCCCGACTTTAGGGGAGTAGATGAGTGTTCCCTTAAATGCTGACTCCGGGACTTGAACAAGGGGCCCCACCCTCTCATTGGCCGAGAGGGACTTCCGGTTATTGGTTGGACCATAACCGGGTTGTTCATTAGAGGAGCAGTGGTGTTTAAGGAGTAAGATGTAACTCAGGGGTAAAACGGTAATTTGACCCAACTTGAGTTATGAACACTCGTGAAGGATTGACTCGTCATTAATGGTCATACATCCATGGACACGAAAACATTCTGCAGTGAGAACAGTGCAACTGCGGGTCTTTAATGGAATGACCCGTAGTTAACGAATCTAGATTAACTCGGTCAATGAGTTTGACCGATTAATCTTGCATCGTTGGAGCTTCGGATCTGTAGGTCCATTAGGTCCCCTTGCGAGCTCATAACGGGTAAAACGAGGATCAAGTTTTTGGAAGAATTTGAATTGTTCAAATTACTTAAGGTATTATATGTATATTGATACATTATAATATATAGTTAATTGTGAATTAAAACTATATATTATGAGAGATATTATTTGAATGAGATTCAAATAAAATTAATATGAATAAGATTCATATTAAAACTATAGGTTAAAAATAATGTGCATAAGATGTACATTAAAACTATAGCTTATACGAGAGTAATGTTTTAGAATATGATTCTAATTTTATAATAAACAATTAAGTGTTAATTATTTATGTATATATATATTTATTGATTATTAATTGGATTAATAATTAATTATATTAATTAATTTGATTAATTAATTTTATATATATATATATTAATTATTATATATATATTATGATATATATATTATAATTGTTATTATATATTATAAATATATATATATATATATTAATATTAATATTATTATTATTATTAATATTAACTCCCCTGCAAAATTGCAGGGGAGTGGGGGGTTGCTGTACCCCACGTCAGTGTTCTTCTTCAATGGTTGAAGAAAACAGAACAGAATAGTGTGTGAAAAAAAAACCCTAGATCTCTCTCAAGAAGCTCTATCTCTCCCTCTCATTCCAAAGGATTGCTCCCACCAGCACGATCCCGAGACCCAAGAGGATAGCGAGGAAGACACAGTGGTGGTGTTCGAGGGAAACTCGTTGAAAAAACGTTCTTCAAATGTAAAGTTTCCTCTGTATTTTCCTACTTTGTAATTCGATTTTGTATCCCGAAATTCAGCAACGAAAATCCGTTTCCGCTCCGGGAATAACATCCCTTCAAGGGACTAAGACTAACATTTTGAATTTGTTATTGTTACATAGGAGACAGCTTGGATCAAGTGCTAACAGTGTTAGGTGTGTTGTAAGTAGTTTGGGGGTGTGTACGTGTTTATATGTACTATGAACTTTTTTTTTCAAGATCAAAGAAATACTGTATTAATAAGAAATAAGACCACTAAGGATTACATCAGAGCGCACCACATTCAAAATCCACGAAGGAAAATAGTGATCCCAAAGGATAGATAAACGATCAGAAATGACACACTTGGCCAATAAAACAGCTTGCCTGTTTACAGAACGAGGAATAGAAAGAAATTTTAGCCCATGAAAACGCCTTCTCCAAAATCACAACATCCTCAACTCATATTCAATGCTATTGGAGGAGACTGCTCAATTAATGGAGAAATATTGTCTTTTATGGCACCACTATCCATGATTGGAAAGGAAAGAACTTCGCAATTGCCTTATTCTCCACTATGCAGACGTAAGGAAAAACCATAAAGGCTACATTAGACAAATTCTCGAAATCAAGCTGGTCACAAATCTCAATATAATTAAGACTGACAGTTTTTGCAGATTCCAAAATTGTGTTCGAGCCGATCTCTGCTACACCCCAGTCGTCGCCCACCTTCTCCACCTTCTGCTCCATCATACTTGCCCCTGGACCATGGAAGTCTTCTGAACAAGGATTCAAAGAAGATGAAGAGTCATCCCAAGAGATCGTAGGCAGGTGCCCTCTCCAGCTTGGTGTATGAAAACTCTTCGAAACATTCTGATAACGAAGCCACAGACTATACGTAACATTGTTTCTTTTGATTTTATCAGCCACATCAGCACTACCAGAATCCGAAGGGGAGATTGCCGAAACACATCCACCATCCGCCACCATAGAAATCAACGAGGAAGAAGGATCCTCCTTAAAAATCTCCTCCAAAACAACAAGGGAGGTCCCATAATATCTAGAACCATGAAACTTACTTCTTGAAAAAAACCATGGTAGAATCGGAACAAAACAGAGAGGAATGCCCTTTGAAAAAACTCAATTGGAAGACTTGAGAGAAAACACACACCCTTCACAGAGAGGAGAAGGAGAGTAGAGGATCAGACTATTGGCCACCCCTCCCCACCGATTCACTTTGGTCTAGCAAACAAAGAAAGAATTTTTTCTTAAGATATATATTTTGAAGTTGCCACAGCTAAAATGAATCTATGGACTATGAACTTGATATGTTACTATATTTTTATTTTGGGTGCCAAACCGAGCATAGCTCAAAGGTCATGAGTTCGAACCCCCACCCCTGCATGTTGTACTAAATTTTTTTATTTTTTTATTTTGGATATATGATTCTCTTTCTTCTTTTATGTATGTATGATACAAATTAGCTTGATTATGGATGTGCAAGCATGTTGGGTGTCATGAAGTTGGTGTTGGTCAGCATTTTGTGTAAAGGATGGCGTACAGGGCCAGGTACCGGTACACCAACACAGACGGAAGAGTGCGTAGTGCAATCACATGGGCCTCCATAACCGCCGAATTGCTTTCCCCTTCCATAGTATCTTACAGAAAACAGAATACAAGGGCGTAGCCGGAGGGAGCAGTTTCATTTTCGGCATCCGGTGCAGTTCCATTTTTCCATTCTTTCAACTCCTCCCTCGTCAATAAAGTTATGGATGATTGCCCCACTCACCATCAGCTGCAGCTGCAGGCGCAGGCGCAGGTCCCCTTTTTCTTCCTTTCTCATCACATCTCACTTTTGTTTCAATTTCTTTCCCAAGATCTCTTTAATCGCATGGATCACCATAGCAGGATTCTAAGGAGTTGGAGTTCGATCTCGGATCCGACGAGCCTGAGGCCGCCCCTCTCCCCCTCGCCGTTACTTCCAGGGTACTCTTGATTTCTTTCACAATATTCGCATGGAATACCAATCACTCTCTTCCATCACCCATTGTCTCACAATGCAGGTTCTGCACATGTTCGGAGACATCGCAGCAGGCCCCGCTTATAGCTTTTCGAAATGGCTAGAACTCGTCCGTAAACGTAACGGCAAACATCGCCCTTCTGCCTTCCACAACCGCCCTCATCCACCCTTCAACATGCCTTATGGGTTTGCCCCCTTCTTTCTTATTCATGTTCTTCTAGGAAATTGCATTTCCCTTCCTTCATTTACTCCTCTGTGTCCTCTCATATTCATACAAATCCTCGTTGCCTACCCTTCAGTGTAGAAGAACTTGTCACTGAGTCCAGAAGTCTTCCTGCTACTGAGCAATCAACTGAAACCAATTTGTGGGATAGGCTCGCTAAAGCTTCAATGATGGACATTGAATCGAGCTCTTTTTCGTGGGATAGGCTCCTGTCTCTTCACCGCACTGAACACAGTAGCAGCACTGAACATTCAGAAGACGAGATGAATAAACCCCTTGAGGTGTGTAATGACATGATCCGTATGTCTGTCTGTCCCTGATATATTTCATGCCTCAAAATCTGATAGAAGCTTTTGCTTATTTCATTCGTGAAATATTTGTTTCTTATGAAAAAATGATCATCCTGCCTAACAAATTATCTGCATATAGGTCACTGTAAATTCTGGTGGAGTCGTTTTCTTTGCGCTCTTCAGTCAGCTTGGTTATGACGATAACTTTCCAAAGGAAGCAGCTGCTGTTATAAAGATATCATCTTCAAGAATGGCTACACAATCTGAACGTCTGGGCTACGAATTTGCCAAGTGGCTTGGAGTTCAAACTCCACAGGTTCCTCTGTTTGTGATTTTCTATATTTGGCCATACTATTCTGTTCTATATTTTTCTGTCATATATTCTTTATCAAATCGTCTATCCTTCTTGGGAACTGCAGGCTAGAGTTATTCATAATTCTAGCATGGAATGGCTCCAAATAAAAGAAGCTGCAGAGAAGGCACGAGATGTTGCCTGTTTAGAGGGTGACGAGGTTGGTGAAATGACATGTTCTGAACTATTGGAAGCACTCGAATTAAGCAGATGCCTTTTTCTAATGAGGTACAATTTTTAACTGATCTTTTCATGGATATTGTCCGTGTCTGTCTGTACATTTACCATTTTAAGATTTAGTATTTTAGTTGTTGGGAATTTCGTGACAAGTGAATTCACTATATGTCTCATCATTCCATTATGAATAGTGGTGATTTTGGTTAGCTGGCCTAATTTAACATGCCTGCGGATATGGGTTCCTCTTATTTGGATATCTTACGAAGCTAATCTTGTTTTTAAAAAATCGTGGAGGCTCACAAGTTACTTTTCTAAGTACTAGGACATTAGGGAGTGATATGAAATGTCTGATATATGAACTTCTTTAGCCCTCAAAACAAGATTACTTCCCTGTGAAGACAAGGTGGATATGGGTTCCACCTTTTATTCATTACTTCCCTGTGAAGATAAATGATCTCAAGTACAAACTTCTTTAGCCCTCAAAATTTGTTGGGTGTGATTAGAACCTAACTAGTTGTGTAAAAGTGTGATGAATATTAGGGAGTGATATGAAATGTCTGATATACGAAGTTTCATCGTCCTTGTTGTTTACTTTTTCCTTTCCTATATGGAAGTATTCCCTTTATAATTAATTCAACTTAGTTTTTCTTATTAAAGAAAAGAGAGCAGGAGAGTCAAACTATGTTGGTTAGTCAGCTTGGTTAACGGGGTATATATAAAATCTCCAAGGTTTTTTAAAATGTAGATTGAAGAAAGTCCTCACCTCACTCTGATGGTCTCTTTTGACCAAATGGCTTCTATTCGGTGAATAAAGATCATTGGTTCAATTTTCATTGCAAATCATGCTATAAAGGAAAGGCATAAACTTTAAAAGTAGAGGTGGATTTTTAAGCTAAAGGGATTTGATATCAGATGGTTGAACTAGATCAAAAGTTATATTTCAGACACGAGGTTTTCTATATATGTATGCATGTGTGTGTATATATAATGGAAAATCTGGAGGTAGAATCTTGGTGCCGTTCCTTGTGTGGATAAGACCTATGTCATATCATAGAGTATATAACTTTGATCATAGAGATCGATTTCTAGTTGCATAGCTTCATAATAATTATGTAGAGCTACCGCATAATTTCCTTCGGATTGAGCTGGCATCCATTACGGTCATTCATTATTACATTCCAAGAATCTCCATTCCAGAACCGTACATGAGATTTTCATCTCATACAGCTCTCCCTTTATGTGATGCGCATAATGAAATTAGAATAATACATGAAATCCTAGAAACTTGAAGCAGGAGACTTGTTTCTCCCTTTCTTATTGTCTTTGGACATGTATGTAGTAAATTACTTGGTCACGGTGTCCAAAGTGGTCTCTTGGAGGCCTTAGAGTTGGGATGACAAAAGTTCTTTCCTACCTACAATTTGTAGATGCCACCAGAAGGAGATATAAAAATATGTACTTTTATAAAGGAGGGCATTTGACTTTATCCTTGGCTGTTTTGAAAGCTCACCTAACTTCTTCTGGCCAAATTTTAGAATTTTTCCTACTTTCTTCTTGTCAATTTTTCAAATGCCAAGGAAAGCCGTTGTAAAATTAGAAAGAAAGATGAGGGAGTTTCTTTAGGGTGGGAGACTAGAGTAAGTAGGTATACTAAGCCATTTATGTTCAATGGGGAGGCTAAGGTCTTTCTAACTTGGGAAATTGAAATCCAGCTCTATAGGCAAAAATAGGTTTGAAGGTTCAAGGAACCTAATGATTTGTGGCATAAAAGTATTAACTGCATCTATGGAAAATAAACTTTACTGTGGTTTACAATACTAAGAAAATGGGGCTATGGTTGCAGTCTGTAACATTTCCTCAACAAGGCCTGTTTTTGAGGAATGTTCTTATTTAAGGTTGGAAATAGGGATAAAACTTTGTTTGGAAGAACAAATATATAATCAACCACTGAGGAGAATTCCCTAATTTTGTAGAACCACAAGATATTTTTGTTAAAAAAGTATGGGATGAAGGAACTCGATCTTGGAGAGGGTTCAAGGATGATAATATCTGAAGGATGAGGAAATGAGGGAGTTAACATCTGAATAAATTGTCCAACAAGGGAATGATAGAAGGGATATGGGAGCTGTCTCTATTTCTTTTCGGTGGTCTCTTTTCTCTCGGTCAATATAAAGTCTAGGCTGACCAAAAACATTGCAGTATTAATTTATAATAGTAGAGGGCATAAAAATATCAAATTGTTTTGCTGCATAGTGTGCAATGAAGTTCTAAATACAGTAGAAAGAGTACAGAAGAAATGCAAAAGCTTAGTCCTCACACCATATAGAGGCAGAAGAAACCAAATGGCACTTGCTGTTTTGGTGTCCCTATAGTATTAACTTTTGGTTTTGTCTCTTCCGCAGCTTTAATATCTCTTGGTTTGGGATAACTCGGCCAAAGACAATATGATGCACGCTAGGTGGTCTCAATTTGAAAGGAAAAGCCAAGCCTATGGTTAAATGCAGTCAGAGCACTTTCGTTGGCTTTATGGTTATAAAGGAATATTCAAATTTACATTGAAAAGGTTAGAAGGTCTTTGGTTTAGCTGAGCTCCACGTCTAATATGCTTCTTGGTGTTCCTTGTCTAATACTTTCTGTAATTATTCTCCCATTATAATTAATTCCATTTGGATTTCTTTTCTCTTGAACCCGAAGGGAGAAAATAGACTCTGGTGCAAATATACAAGGATCCAATATTTAGGATGACTCTGAAATATTCTAGTAAAAAAAGGACAACTCCTATGTAGGGTCTAATATTTGTACTGTCAACTTTTTTTTGGTGTAAATATCAAGCAACCACTCCTATCCAAAAAAAAAAAATTTAGAAACCACTAAAATTATGCTTTGCATTTTACATGTATAGAATTTTGTGGAGGAAGCATGATGTTTAGTGATATGTAGCATTGAAGTTGCTTTTCAATGAGAAATTATATATTTCTTTTTCACAAAGAGGGTGCTCCTATTTCTTGCAGCTATGTCCACGGGTCTTCTTTATTAGAAAGTTCAAGTGCATTTGAATCACGGGAAGTAGCCGAGAAATTAGCAGCTGCTATTGGAAGGATCTTGTTATTGGACCTTGTCATCAGAAATGAAGATAGGCTACCTTGCCGTCTTCTTCGTTGGCGTGGAAATTCTGCAAATTTGCTCTTTGCCGATAGAGTAACATGTGCAAGTATGAATGCATTTGAGGAAGCCTTTGATTCTGCTATTAAGCGATATAGACCAAAGGTTGTTACTATGCTTCAGAAGGAAAGAAGGGCAACTTCAGTGGACAGTAGACTGAGTTCTAATTCAAGTCTGCTATTAGAGGCCTCTGAACTTTGTGACATTATTGAATCCCCAAAATCTAGTAACCTAAGTGTAAAAAGTCAAATATCGGACGATATGATGACTTGTGATTTTAGCATTGTGGCTATTGACTCCGGTGTACCTCGTCGACCCCCAGCTGGAAAACGTGCTAATGACCAGTCAATTTACCCCAAGTTAGTTGAGTTGCTACTTAACAGTTCTGAGTTCTCCTCTAATTTATTACATGACATTACAGGAGGGAAATTAGGGTTCCCTTCATTAGCCGATGCCAACTCAACCACTGGTATACAGTTCACGGATATGACTTCCATTGTCCATGAATTTCGTTACGGGTTCCGTGCTGCTCTTAGGGATCTGCAAGGATTTCACATATTTTTGCTTACACTTCACCAAAAGTTGGACAACTCACTACGAGCATTCATGAATATCATAAATAAATTTCCCTTGGGGGAATCTGATAAAGAAGATTCAGGGGTTCCTGAGTCCCATTCGCAAGTTTCTGCCACTTGTCATTGTCTATCTCCACGTGGTAAGGAACGAGCCTCTAATGACAGTAGTGTGGATTTTACAGATTCAGCTCCAAGATCATCGTCATTAGGAAATAAAGAAAGCTCAGACTCAACTTCTCCCTTGTCACGAGATAGCTCACAAGGAAAGTTATACAGGGGAAGTGCAGAGCCCATTCGTAGCCTTCGTTTGACTGCAAAGCTTCGAGACTTCCATAAATTTGCCAAGGTAAGTTTACAAGGAAATTGAACGTTCTCTCTCTATCTATTATTGGAAGAACTTTGACATGCCATGTATCTATCATCAGCATAGAAAAGCAAACTTCGTCAGATGTTTGCTCTCATGTAAGATATATGAAACCGTTCTACTGGAACTTCTTTTTTTTTTGATAATTTTTTTTTAATGTTTTGGACTAGTGAATGGTACTCATATCTCGCATGTACGGTTTCGAGTTTCTCTAGCTCTTTTACTCCACCTTGTGACTCCTGTGGAATTTAAAAGTCATGTCAGGTTCATTTCAGAGGTTGACTGTTTTCTTCTTGAATGTATGCATTTAGTTATCATGACACAAATAGGTCACTAAATTACTAGAGGACTCTGTTGATTATGTGGGCACTCAATGATCATCACCTACATGAATCTGATCTCTTCCGTTTTCTGCCCAGGTTGATGCTGAATCAAACAAAGAATTGGATATGTGGAATGAAGTGCTAAAGAATGAAGCGGTTAAACTCTGCCAAGAGAACAAATTTAATACTGGGTTTTTTGAGGGCAGCGATAGTCATGGAGTTGTCGATGCTTATGAATTGAAGGTAAAATATCCAGTTTCAATTTTGCTCTGGTACCTAATATCCATAGAGCTAAATATCTTCATCCCCTACTTAATATATATTCCAGGTGAGACTTGAGCACATTCTTGAAAGGATTGCACTAATATCTGAGGCTGCAAATACAGAAAGGCCTTCTTCAGTTACAGCTGCCTTGTTTATAGGGGGTGCCTTGGCTGCAAGATCTGTTTACACTCTTCAGCATCTAGGAGTCACTCATATCTTATGTCTTTGCTCAAATGAAATTGGACAGTCAGATTCTCAGTTTCCTGATTTATTTGAATACAAAAATTTTTCCGTAAGTGCCTGTTTCCTGCCATATCTATTCCCATCTCTGTTCTCTTTTTCTCCTCCCTTTCTTTTCCAGTTGGAGAATGTTTCTGTTCTGGTTGGTCTAAATTAGGTAAGGGTAAAAAGAGAAATAGAAAAATGAATATTTTCAGTTCTTTATATTATCGCCATTACATTCTAAAAGTTCCTCTCAATTTGTCATTTTAATAGGGAGAATATATTAGCTGCCTATCTACTTGTTCGGCATGTCCCTTTAGGGTGATTTTCTTCACTCACATCTTATAAAAACAATACTGCATGTATTGTGAGTTTCGTGGGAATCTATCTAGCCTGTTGAGTATTATCTGTGCCTTCATCACTTCCTCTGTATTTCTTTTTCTGGTGGAGAATGTTTCTAGCTAGTTTTACAGCAGCGGAGGGAAACAAAAAGAAAAATCGATGTCCTGGTTCTTCTGTCTCGAGCCATTACTTCTCTTTATTTGTCATTCTTGGGAGATATATTAGTAGTCTGTCTACTTGTTTGGTGTGCCCCTACCTTTTGGCTTGCCTTTGTCTTGTTGTAGTCCATGTTATTAATTACCATTCGGTTTTTATAAAGCACATAATATAAAATTATAAATGGATAAGAATAGAAATTGTTGTAATTGCATGTATGTTTGATGGTTGTAATAAAGTGGCTCTGTCAATATACTTTGAACTTTAAAGATCGAATGTAAGTTTCTTTTTCATTCTTGAGAGAACATTTTTCTGACAAGGCTATGTCGCCGACTCAAATAGATAAGTGATAATGAAGACTCAAACATCAGCAGTATCTTTGAAGAAGCTTGTGATTTTATTGATGACATTGAAAGTAAGAGTGGAAAGGTTCTGGTTCATTGCTTTGAAGGGAGAAGCAGAAGTGCCACATTAGTTCTTGCTTACCTGATGCTCAGAAAGTAAGTTAAAACAACAATTTCCATCATTAAACCGGTCAAACGTTGTTTATGACTGGGCTGCATCTAAAGGCATATTGTTCCATGGTGCAGGAATTATACACTGTTAAAGGCATGGAGTGCTCTGAAACGAGTTCACCGTCGAGCTCAGCCTAATGATGGGTTTGCTAAAATATTACTAGAATTAGATCGACGAATACATGGAAAAGTTTCGATGGAGTGGCAATCACGGAAACCAACGATGAAAGTTTGCCCAATTTGTGGGAAAAATGCAGGTCTGAGTAGTAGCTCATTGAAGCTTCATCTGCAAAAATCACACAAGAAACTATCATCTGGGAGTGTAGACAGTGCAATGACAATGGAAATACAGAAAGCATTAACAGCTCTGAGAATTAGTCGTGGGGGAAGCGTAAGCCCCACCCAGAGGCAATCTCTTCTCATCTTGGATGAATAGGGGCTGATTCATCACTTCTTTTCGATTCTATTGCATGACTTCTTGTCACTAGAAAAAGTGATAGAAATATCTGATATTTTTGTACGGATTTCACATCTATTTATTGAAATAGTTCTCTAAAGAAAGGTTTTCTCTGGTTTTTGGTATTGATTTTTGTAAATTTGGGAGAACTTCTCTATTTTATATATTTAACTTAGGTCTTCTTATATAGGAGAAAGACGCACTACAATGTAAGGAAATAAATAAATCTCATACATGCTAAATATCGACAACTAATATTTACACACAAATATCGAAATATCCAACACCTCCCTTGAGTTGGTTTAAAGATGTATCCAGTTTGTCGATTAGTTTGTCAAATTGTTTCTTTGGGAGTCCCTTAATTAGTACATTAGCAATTTGCTCTGCTGTAAAAAAGTAAAGAATACATATTGCACTTGCATCAATCTTCTCTTTAATAAAATGTTTATGAACCTCAATATGTTTGGTTCTGTCCGTAGAACAGAGTTATGAGTTATAGATATGACAGGCTTATTGTCCCAATAAATTCGTATAGGTATCGTCTGAATCTATATGTTTTTTTTTTTTTTTTTAAATAGAATACCTCCTTCAAATATCTCAAGATTCTGTATGCAACTTCAAAATGAGAATCAACCTAGGTGCACGAATAAGTACCATGCTTACAACAAATGCGATATTTGGTCGCGTATGAGACAACTGCGATATACTTACCATATCTTTCACTTCTTCTGAGTTTGCTGCTTGTAATTTCAAGTTCGGTTCAATAGGAGTTTTTGCAATCCTACAACCAAGTAATCTTGTTTCTCCAAGTAAGTCAAGAACATATTTTCTTTGATTAACAAAGATACCTTTGTTCGATCTTACAAATTTCATCCTAAGGAATATTTTAACGTTCCTAAATCCTTGATTTGAAACTCACTTGAAAGATTACTCTTAAGATCTGCTAGACCTGCTTCATCATCACCAGTGTATAATAATATCATCTACATAAAAAATCAAAATTGAGATTTTATCATTCTCAGAGTGTTTATAAAATATTTTATGGTTAGCTTGACTCTGAAGAAATCCATAGCTAGATACGATTTTTCAAACCGTTTGAACCAAGCTCTAGGAGACTATTTGAGACCATAGAGTGATTTATTTAATTTGCAAAATTTACTACATCCAAGTTCATTTTCAAAACCAGGTGGTAAGTTCATAAAAACCTTTTCCTCAAGATTGCCATTAAGAAAAACATTTTTTATATCATGGAGAGACCAATCTAAATTAACTGCAAGAGACAAAAGAACTCTAATAGAGTTAATTTTTGCAACAGGGGCACATGTTTCTTGATAATGGAGTCCATAGGTTTGAGTGAAGCCTTTAGCTACTAGTCTAGCCTTGTATCTCTTAATACTACCATCAACATTACATTTTACAGTAAATACCCATTTACATCCCACTAGTTTCTTATCTTTTGACAACTCTACTATCTCCCACATATTATTCTGCTTTGGAGCATTCATCTCATCCATAATAGCTAGTTTCCAATTTGGATATTCTAAAGCTTCATGTATATTTCTTGAAACAAACAAATCATTTATCCTAGATGTGAATGCTTTATGACTATTTGACAAATTTTGATATGAAATGTAGTTCGAAATGGGATATTTGGTACAGCTTTGCACACCTTTTCTGAGGGCTATGAGAACCATCAGGGACAATAGGAGAAATATTTTGAATAATTGAAGAAGTGGGGTTAGAAGAGGCATTACCGGGCAGTTTAGTTTCATTTCTTGGAGTCTCAGGTTAGCTTTGTGAAGGAGCAACTATTTGATCTTGGTTCCTTTAATTGAAGTTCCTTCTAGTATAAAACTTTAACTTAGGAACAAGATTAGTAGAATCATTTTGTAGTATTTCTTCCCCCCTATTGGAAATTTTATACACTTGGCATCGAAGGACTAATAAAATCCGAACAGATAGGACTAGGAAGAGGAACTGAAATATCCTAAAAATTATCTTCCAAATTCATTTTCTCCTCCTGAAGAGAATTTTGGGTAAGATATGGTTGATTTTCTAAAAAAGACACATTCATACTCACAAAAAGTTTTTTTTGCTGAGGATCAAAACATTTATAACCCTTTTAACTTGAAGCATAGCCTAAGAAAATACATTTAATAGCGCAAAGATCAGGTTTTGGCCTGAAATGATGAGGTATGTGAATGTAAGTGGTACACCCAAAGACTTTGAGAGGTAGATCAAGAATATATGCGGGATATTGGAAAAATATTTTTAAAGCACTCAATGAGAGTTTTGAAATTTAAAACCTTAGATGCATTCTATTTATTAGGTAGGTCACTGTGAGAATCGTTTCCCTCCATAAATATTTTGGAAACATTCATAGAAAACATTATAGCACGTGCTAGTTTAAGTAAATGTGCAATCTCATTCTGTTGAGGAGAATCCCGACAAGTAGATTGATGAACCATACCTTTTCCTTTCAAAAAGTTACCCAAAAATTCATTAAAATACGCAGATCCATTATCAGAATGTAAAATACAAATTTTTGTTTGAAATTGAGTTTCAATCATCTCATAAAAGTGTTTGAAAATGTCATTCACCTTAGATTTTTTTTGCATTAAATAAACCCAAGACATGCGAGTATGGTCGTCAATTAAAGTAATAAACAATTTTTTCCACTATGAGTACTAATTTTATAAGGACTCCAAACATCACTGTGAATTAAGTAAAATGGTTTCGGAAGCTTTATAAGGTTTTGGAAAATATGTGGAGCGATGATTTTTTGCTAAAACACAACTTTCACAATTAAAAGATGAACAATCAATTCCCTTAAATAACTTTGGAAACAAGTATTTTAAATAGAAATATTGCGATGTCCTAGCCTACGATGCCAAAACATAATTTTTTTACTTACAGAAAGAGAACCAATACTACTAAGACCCTGCATTATTTTATTACTAAAAGTACCTTCATCAGAGTAGTAGAGACCATAAAGCATCCAGCTACCACGACAAATTATCCTCTCTGAGTTCTGATTTTGAAAAATACAATGGGATTCAAAGAAAAAAATACGACAGTTAGAATCTTTAGAAAGTTGGTTGACAGATAAAAGATTCAGGCTAATTTTAAAACATCGAGGACAGACTGTAACAAAATAGTCTCAGTCAATTTGATGATTCCTTTTCCTGCAACAAAAGAAAAACTACCATATGCAATTCTATATTTTTCATTGGAATATGAAGGAGTGTATGATTCAAAGAGATTAGAAGATCACTTGTCATATGATCAGAAGTTTCAGAATCTATAATCCATGAAGATGAGTTACAATAAGAGAAAGCCTTTGAATAAATACCTATTTGTGTCAAGGATACACATGAGTTATTTAGGGCTTTGACGACCATTGTACTGTTTTATTAAGGCAGAGCTCAAGGCGCTTGCTGACAGTGCCAGGTACAGGACGAGCTTATCACCTGGTAATGGCTTTGAAAGTAAGGGCACCGAGCTTAGATAGCTCTTGAGATCATCAAAAGCGAGTTAACATTCAGGTGTCCATTCTAACTGTTCCTTCTTTTGAAAGACCTTGAAGAACAATAAGCACTTATCGATAGATCGCGACACGAAACAATTAAGTGCTGCGATTCGCCAGTTCAAGCATTGGAGCCGTTTCAGGTTCTAGGGGGTTGCATATCTAACACATCTTGTATCTTCTCAACGTTGGCTTTGATTCCATGTTGGTTGACCCTGAATCCGATGACTTTCCCGAGAAGACTCTGAAAACGCACTTGCTTTGGTTGAGCTTCATCTGGTGCCATCGAAGGACTTCAAATGTTTCTGTCAGGTCGGTGATGTGGCAGTTCGCTTGTTTACTTTTGACAAGCATATCGTCTACGTAGACCTCCATGTTGCATCATATCTACTCGGTGAACATCTTGTTAACCATGCATTGGTAGGTCGCTCCAACGTTTTTTGGCCCGAAGGGCATCACCTTGTTGATGGGATGTGAATCTCGGAGCGGAAGCGGATCTTTGTTCATCAATTTTGAGAAACAAAATCAAAGGTATGCAAAAATGAAAACACAGATGAAAATATGTTTACCTTTGAAGAACTCTTCTTCAAGTTAATTTCCACCTGAACACCACCACCAAATCTTTCGTGCTATCCTCTTGGGTCTCGAGAACACGCTTGTTGGAGCTTTTTGTTTGGAATGAGAGGGAGAATTGACAAAATCTAATTGAGAGAGAAAGATTGCTAGGGCCTCTTTTTTTCTTGTTCTGTGTATCTTTTTCTATAGAACTCTTCTGCAGAAAAACCAACAACATGACGTGGGGAGTTAAATATTAATTTTATATATATTAATATTATTAATTAATAATAATAATTAATATATATATATATATTAATTAATTAACTAATCATATTAATTAATAAATAATTATTAATTATTAATCTAATTAACAATTAATTAATATATATATTTATATATATATAAATCAAATAAATAATTAATACTTAATTATTTATTACAAAAATAGAATCATATTCTATAGCATTTCTCTCGTATAACCTATAGTCGTAATGTACATCTTGTGCATTAATTTTTAACCTATAGTTTTAATATGAATCTTATTCATATTAATTTTATTTGAATCTCTAATAATATCTCTCATAATATATAGTTTAAATTTAGAATTAACTATATATTATAATGCATCAATATACATATATTCTCTTGAGCAATCTGAACAGTTCAAATTCTTCCAAAAACTTGATCCTCGTTTTACCCGTTATGAGCTAGCAAGGGGACCTAATGGACCTACAGATCAGAAACTCCAACGATATGAGATTAATTTGTCAAACTCATTGACCGAGTTAATCAACATTCGTTAACTACAGGTCACTCCACTAAAGACCCGCAGTTGCACTCTTCTCACTGCATAATGTTTTCGTGTCCATGGATATACGACCATAAATGACAAGTCAATCCTTCACGAGTGCTCGTAACTCAAGTTGGGTCAAATTACCGTTTTACCCCTGAGTTACATCTTACTCCTTAAATACCACTGCTCCTCTAATGAACAATCCGGTTATGGTCGAGCTCTCTTTTTGTTTTCCTTTCTCTTTTTTGTTTCCCTCATTTGCTTTTGGTGCGACCTCGACCTTTCTTTTCTCTAACTTTTCTTGATCAATAAGTACTTCTTTGGGGGATAGGGAAACAAGTACAATTTTCTTATCATTGTGTGTGAATGTCTAACGATTAAGAAAACCATCGTAATGAACTCTCCTGTCAAACTGCCAAGGCCTACCAAGGAGCATATCACCTGCATGCATCGGTAACACATCACATAGTACCTCGTCCTCGTATCTTCCAATGGCAAAAGGAATTTTCACCTGCTTAGTCACCCTAAGTTCACCACAATCATTAAGCCACTATAGTTTATAAGGTTGTGGGTGAGGTTTAGTATCTAGGCTTAGTCGTGAGACCAAGCTAGAACTTACTACATTCGTACAACTCCCACTATCAATCACTACACTACAGGGTATGGTTTGCACAAGGCAACGTGTATGAAATAAGTTCTCCCCTTGATCCTCCAATTTATCTTCCCTCATGTGGGTACGGAGAGCCCTCCTAGTGACTAAGGATAAGTATGCAGTATCCTCCACTCCTTCCTCACTCCCTAGGTCATTCATGAAGTCATCCCTTTCTTCATCTACCTCACTCGCATCTGTTACTATCTCTCCTTCTCTAAGGATCATGGTTCTCTTATTAGGGCATTCCCGACTTATATGTCCCACCCCATGGCATTCCCAACATTTAAGATTCCGACTCCTACCTGTGTGTGTGTCAATTTTAGGTTTGGATTCGGATGAAGTTTCCACCTTATCTAGGTTTTTCACTACCCACCTTAAATTTGGAGTCAGTTGATTTGCCATCCTTTTTCCAAGAAGAAGTTGAGTTTGAAAAAAGTTTCTTAGTAGCATACCTCGACTTACGCCTTTGAATTTGCTTTTCAATTTTCACCGAAAAGTGCACCAACTCCTCCATATCCTCATACATCTGCAAATCAACACGATCAGCCACTTCAATGTTTAATCCATTCATAAATCGTACCATGGTGTTCTCCTCATTCTCATCAATGTCTAATCTTTCCATCATTGTTTCCATCTCCTTATAATATTCTTCAACACTCTTGTTTCCTTGGCGAAGAGCTTGAAGTTTCTGTGCACAATCTCTCAAGAAGTTGTTGGGTGTGTTGCCCTAAACTCGTAGTTTGTAATTATGTAAAAACCAAATGTATATTCAATAAAGTTTTATTCAATAAATTTGTTGTTGAATTCATAGCATTGCATTGTCCAAAATCCAATAAACTAAACATCCAAGGTTACTTTCATGTAATCGGGACAGTATATATACTGGGTATATATTTGATATACTAGGTATATACCCCTGATATACGAGTGGATAATGTCTCGTGAATAACCTAAAGGGTCTATAGTATGTGGATAAGGCTGGGTACCTTATCCTGGCAACACTATGGATACGGCCCACTTTTTAAATGTTACAAATGACTAGATCCAGGTCGTTCATGTGGATACATGCTAGTGGGGGTATCCTATACAATGAGTTTGTATAAGACCGGACTGGGAAATAGACAATCTTTAGATGTAACGCCGTTGACTAACAGATTGCTATTTCATAGGATGACCAAACAACTCATTCTCAATCCTGAGTGAGTTATGGACTCCTGCCCATGAGGGCTTGTCCTTTGATCTATATGAGTGAGAGTGGCCCGAGTTGCCGACTCAATATTCCTACCATTTTGGGGATGAGATCTAGTGGGGAGCTGGGAACATAACTTCACAAGATGGAATTCACTCCTCCCCGATTTTAGGGGAGTAGATGAGTGTTCTCTTAAATGCTGACTCTGGGACTTGAACAAGGGGCCCCACACTCTCATTGGCACGAGAGGGACTTCCGGTTATTGGTCGGACCATAACCGGGTTGTTCGTTAGAGGAGCAGTGGTATTTAAGGAGTAAGATGTAACTCAGGGGTAAAACGGTAATTTGATCCAACTTGAGTTACGAGCACTCGTGAAAGATTGACTCGTCATTAATGGTCGTATATCCATGGACACGAAAACATTCTGTAGTGAGAAGAGTGCAACGCGGGTCTTAAGTGGAGTGACCCGTAGTTAACGAATGTTGATTAACTCGGTTAATCAGTTTGACCGATTAATCTTGCATCGTTGGAGCTTCTGATCTGTAGGTCCATTAGGTCCCCTTGCTAGCTCATAACGGGTAAAACGAGGATCAAGGTTTTGGAAGAATTTGAACTGTTCAAATTGCTCAAGGGAATATATATATATTGATACATTATAATATATAGTTAATTTTAAACTGAAACTATATATTATGAGAGAAATTATTTGAATGAGATTCAAAATAAAATTAATATGAATATGATTCATATTAAAACTATAGGTTAAAAATTAATGCACAAGATGTACATTAAATCTATAAGTTATACAAGAGAGAATATGGTTTAATTAAATATGAGATATTTAATTAAATGTTAAATAATTAATTGTTAATTATTTAATATTACAGTTAATTAATTAATTATTAATATTAATTATTTATTAATTTGATTAATAATTATTTAATATTACATTTAATTAATTAATTATTAATATTAATTATTTATTAATTTGATTAATAATTATTTAATATTACATTTAATTAATTAATTATTAATTAATATTAATATTAATTAATTAATATAATTAATTATTAACTCTCCTGCATTATTGCAGGGGAGTGGGGAGTTAAGTGACGTGGGGTAACTCCCCACGTCACTGTGTTTCTGGTAAATTGTAGAAAGGTTTTGCAAAATAGAACACAACAAGAAAAAAAAATACAGAACTCCCAATCTCTCTCAAGCTCTCTCTCAATACTCCCTCTCGTTCCAAACGATGCTCCCACAAGCACGATCTCGAGACCCAAGAGGATAGCGAGGAAGATTCGGTGGTAGTGTTCAAGGGGAAATCGTTGAAGAAAAGTTCTTCAAAGGTAAAGACTTTCCCCTGTATTTTCCTCTTTGCACTTAGATTTTGTTTTTCCAAAAATCATCAACGAAGATCCGCTTCCGCTCTGGGATTCACATCCCTTCAGAAGTGTGGTGGTATGAACCGCCTCCTCATAAGCTCCTTCAATTCCAACCAAGTTTCCACTCGACCTTCTTATCGTCTCCTTCTCCTAGAACACACCTTATCCCACCAAGTCTGTGCATAACTCTTAAAATGCGTAACAGAGATAGTTACCTTTTTCTCTTTTGTGAGGTTGTTGCCATAAAATATATGCTCAGCTTCTTGTTCCCATTCTAAATAATCTTCTGAGTTAGAAGTGCCATGGAACTTGGGAAATTTAACCTTAATGTTTCCAAAGCCCTGATTTCCATGGTTGTCTTCTCTCCTTCCTTGTTGCCTTCTATTATGGAAACCTCCTCTTCCTCTTACTCCTCAACGTTCTTCTCTTCTAGGTACTGCAACCTTCGGCTCCTCATCTTCATCTTCTTGCCCTAAGTCTTCTTCCTCCTCCAAAACTTCTTCAGGCCGCCTTCTTCCTTGAGGTCTATCCCTAGCTTGAAGTCTTTGCTCCATCTTATCTAACCTCTCATTAATCATGGTCTCCACGTTTTGCATGACTCTCGCAAGGAGTTGATCTTGTGGTTCCATCCCTTCTACATCTCCATTAGTAGGTTTATCTCTTAAGTTTGACATTGCTGCAAAAGAGAAAACAATTAAAGAAAAGTGGACCTCACAATTCACTCCCTCACGTGTTCACTTAATTGACGTGGTTCGCTCGTGTTTACGCTCAAAAGGCTGCTCTCTCACAAGGATGCAATCTCTCTCAAGTATAGGGTGATGATCCAAGAGTTTGCAACCAAGAAGCTAATGAAGCAAACAAGTAACAATTCAAATAGGAATAATTGTAAAGTATCAAACTCAAGTAAGAAACAAGTATAACCCATGAAATAAGAAAACTAAGAATCAAGAACCTAATATTCAAGATCCAACAAACTAGAATAGAAAACAATGAAAATAAGATATATGGAATTATAACGCCTCAAGATGTTATATACCATCCTAGGTAATGCTAAATAATCCACCCGTCTAACCTTAACTCTAAACACGAGATAACCAGCTCCCTGGGAAATAATTTAAATAAAATAAAGCTTCGACTACCATAATTCCACCAAAAATATCAATTTTATAAACTGTCAAAACTTCGCTCTCCGTGGGCAATTTCAAAATAAGACATCTCATGTCCGCCTCAGTGGCTAAAATTCTTAAATAAATAAAACAATCGTACACCTAAACTCCAACGACAACAGTGAAGCGTTTAACAATAACATCCAAAAAAAATAGTTCTAAAGAAAACAAAATCACTCCTCGGGTTCACACCTAGCAATAAAATAAATCCCAACGCTACTCGTACCAAACGACCCTTCCCTCTATCCTCACTAACTCGACTAGTGACCCCTCCTCGGTCAAGCCCCCTCCACGTCATCACCACGGTTGGCCCTGTTCACACCTGAAAACAAATAAGGATAAAAAAAAGGGGGTGAGTACATAAGGTACTCCGTAAGTAGCCCTTCCTAACTAACACAAAAATCATGCTCACAGTCACGACATATAAAATAAAACGATGGCAAGTCAATTAA